>JAOWBL010000677.1:0-17019 GCA_028564865.1 Zenarchopterus dispar | reverse complement strand
GATAGATAGATAGATAGATAGATAGATAGATAGATAGATAGATAGATAGATAGATAGATAGATAGATAGATATGTTTGGATGTCTAAATTGAAAACTGAATATTCACTTAATGGACAAATATCTGGGTATCTGAGTATTTGCATCCAGCTGTAGAAATCAGTTCACTCATGAGATGGACAGCTAGCTTATTCAATTCAATTCAAAATATTTTATTAACCCCCTCAGGGAAATTAATTATCCAGGAAGGATCTCCTGTAGTGGATCTGTGTTGAAGCAGATCTGAAGAAGCCTCTGACTGAAGACACTGTTGCTGAAAACTGTTGTGAAGAGGATGCTCAGGATTGTCCATGATCGTCTTCATTTTACGAAGTATCTTCGCTCACACAATCATCTCCAGAGGCCCTAGATTAGAACCAGCCTTCCTTATCAGTTTGTTCAGTTTCTTTAAGTCACTGGCTTTGATGCTGTTCTCCCAACAGATGACTGCAGATGTGACTGAACTCTCCACAATAGACTTACAGAAGATATTCAACATCTTGTTGAAAATGCTGAAGGGCCCAAGGATCTTCATGAAGTAGAGTCCTCTCTGTCCTTTCTTATAAACGGTGTTGCTTCTCCTATCCAGGCTGTTGTTCAGGTGAGGCGTTTATACCCTTCCACCACCTCCACTTCTTCTCCCATGATGGAAAAACTACTGGACATTATCCCGGCTCTCCTAAAATCTACAATCATCTAATAATCAATTCTAACCTAAGTCAAATAATGGTGAGGAGACATTCACGGTGGGGAGAAAGTGACAAAAACTGTTCAAAAACTTGAAATAACATAGAATTGATTGGCCTGCTTTTGGTTTCTGAACCTGCGAGCACTGAAACCATCAATTTATCCATATCTGCTTTTTCTCATTTAGGGTGACAGGAATCTGTTAGAACCTGTCCCAGGTTGCCAGCCCATTGAAAAGCCACAAATGGACAAACAAGTATATTCACTTGAAACACCAGTTACTTTAACATGGACGTTTTTAGGCTGCTGGAGGACACAGAAAGACTCTTCCTGAAGTCAAACCAGGAAACTTATTGCTGCAGTGCTAATCACCAAGCCATCTTTCCACCTCCACTGAGACCAAGAGTCAGAAAATGTCCTCAAATGCTCTTTTCAAACAAGTGCCTTTCAGCTACAGCATTTTACTGTCCATGTCACAGTTCTTTCATTGTAATTCATTTTATCTCCGAGACAGCAGTAGAGTCTTTTACTTTCAGGACTGTCAGATTTATGGAATCATCTTGAGTTGATTTGAAGCAAAATATTGCCTTAAACTGGAAATAAATTTATTTCCCCCCGCTACTGTGTTTTTTGTTTTTTTTGTGAGGCTCTTAAAGGTGTTGTAGCCTGTCAGTTCTGCAGCTTTCTTATGCTCCAGTTGTTGGCCCTTATCTGACATCTCCTTGTCACCTCAGCAACAGCGAGGAAGGAAGTGACAACCGGAGAGCGCCGCGTCTGCCTCTCTCAGGAGCCCAGATAGTTCAGCTTTGGACTTGTGTGACTGTTTTGTCGGGCTCGGCGGTAGCAGGGGACGTCTCAGAGGAAGCTCATCTGTCGACTGGACACCGCGAGTCAGACTGTGACAATGAGGTGATAAAAAGGTGGCAGTGATGAGTCCCTGCCAAAAACAAACAACATCCCGTGGCTGGCCATCTGCTGGGGTTGCTCTGTGATAGTAGTGAGGCCGAGCTTTAAAGGGTCGGGGCCGGTTGGTTTACTGAAGGTGGCTCTGCATGTGACAGCAGCAGCACGGAAGAGGAAATATGGGAGTTCTGCGTCGATGGAGCGTGCTCTTTGCTCTTCACGTCCTTTTCTTCCTTCCACTTAAGCAGCAAGGCCCATAATATTACTCATAAGATCATGGTGTTTGTGCTTTTTCCACTTATTATATTGTAATTCTAAGTTTTGAGTCATCTTTTATTTCTCCACAGTGAGTAATTAGGGTTTTGTTGCACGAAAACAATTTTCTCACTCGTGGTTTAATGTCTTGTTATGTGTGTTGTCAAGTGTTTCAAATCACCGTACATAATGCTGGGAGCTGAGTGTGTTCATTTGATGTGCATGATTAGTGCATGTGATCGACAAAAGCGCTTTGTGGACCACATACAGCCTTTGTTTAAACTGCATCAAGCAAAACTGAAGCTTTCGTCAGGCATAAATTAATCAGCCACCACCTCTCCTCTTTTTTGTGTGTTTTAGCATTTCTGCAGGTAATCGGGATGTTATTTTGATGAAAATTGATGTGAGTCATGTTAGAGTTTGCCAGAAAGAGACTGTTAATTCACGCTGTGTTATATCGCTTGGATGTAAACCTTCACTGTGCCACTGCTCAAGAACTGCGTTATTTCCAAAATAAAGTGTTCCCTCGTATGAACAGTAAGAAAAAGTCCCCAAAGTTGAAAGGATGTTATCAGTCACTGAGAGGCTGGTTAGAAAACACGGACACCACACCATCTGACTGAAGGACTACAGTTGCAGGGTGACCCTGGACTGTTGGGTAACATTTGCTTTCCTATACGTGCACAACGACTCAGCGTGGCTAAAGGCAAATAGAGCAACTGAAATCTGATTGAGTCACCACAAAAGCACAGGATGATCGACGCCAAACTGAAAATCACTGGAAACAGCTTCAGCGGCAGCTGAGCCTTTTCATCGCCAACCAGAGGAGGAGTGACATCATGTTTAAAATGACCGGACAGACACAGCAGCAGCAGGGACAAACTCCAACTCTGGAGAGCAGTCAAGTTCACAAGGGCTTTAGACTTGGTCCTGCGGTTCTTTGACATGATCTTTCCTTTCCTTGGAAAGATCAGACAAGACGAGTTATACTGTGTGAAACTCTGGATGAAATCAGAGAAAAAGACTCGTCTTTTGAGATAAAAACACAAGACAAAATATTTCTCAACAGAAAAAATACATCTTGAGGAACTCTATTTGCTCAGTTGAACTGGAGATAAATGTTTTGTACTGAGATGAGGTTAATTAATTTATTAATTAATAAATGACCGAAACTACCACAGTCAGTATGGGCGCACTTTAGTTGAGCTTGGCTGTCATTTAATCAGACTTTTAAAAAAAAAATCTCTCTCTCTCTCTGTCTATGTATATGTGTGTATATATATATATATATATATATATATATATGAGCACAAATGATGTATATTCTACTGTGGTAGGTAGTGAAAGTACCTTCTGTCACCTTGTTACCATTTACCAGTTGTCCTATGAGCCCACAAAGCAAAAAATAAATAGCTGAAATCTTTTAGGCAGCAGCCTCAAATTGGGACAAGGGTAAATGCTGAATTAGACAGACTTACAGCTTTGTAGACTTTGTACGTTGTCCACACTTTACTTTATATTTTATTCTTTGTAATGCTCTGCTTTGGCTTCTTCCTGTATTCTCAGGTAAAGGTCCGGCGTGAAAAAGCATGTCGGCATGTTTCGTCCACTTGAACGTTCTCTGCAGAGAGTAGCTCAACTTCAACCGTATAATCCGGGTACATTTGTCCGACCGTGAGAAGTTTGATTAATTTTGATTTCAAATGGACTATGATTTTTACGTAAATTTTAAAACAAGGATTTCAGTTGAACTAATGCAATAATTCAAATATTTATTATTTAATAAAAAAATGTGAACATGGGTCTGGCTGTGAAGCACAGAGGTGGAAGTGTGATGGTGTGGGGTAGTTCAAACGGTGTTGGGGAGTTTATAATTATAGATGGCACATAAATGTTGCCCAGGAGCTGTTGTCAAGAGGGTTGGCAAAAGCGAAATCTCTTAATTTGTTAAAGAGAGACACAAACTCCCACCATTAAAGAGGATCTGAACATAAGTATATCTGAGGAATTTGGCCGACCCGGGTTCCTTGATGCTGAGGGAGATTTAGTCTGTTAACTAAACTAAAACTGGCCTTACAGACAAAACGCTTTACATTAGTAATAACGTTTGTTGCCTTTAACTTATTCTGCGTTTACAGTTTTTCCTAATAGCTAGGAACCTGCTGACAATTCAATTTTTAAAAAGTGTTCATTCACTTTTGTTGCAAGCTGCACAATGACAGGCAAAAAATGTGCAGCATAAAATCTGTAGATTTGGAGGCGTTTGTTTACGTACAACAGTGGAGGAAGATGGATGCAGGGGGCATGTTTCCCTTTGGTTTTCTACAATAACATTTGATCCTGTGTGGGTTCCCATTAACATGCATGACATAAGCTTTACATATATAATGTAGACGTTTCGCTGCATGCTTGAGCCCACAAGCCCACATGTCGTGTGTTTGCTTACTACGTGTTCAGTCTTTGCCTCTGTTTGTGCGGCATGCGTTTTCTCTCTGCCGCGGACGCTGTGACTGAGTGCCGTGTCGTCTACTGGTCCCAGGTACTCGTTTCAGGACGAGGAGGACATGTTCATGGTGGTTGACCTCCTGCTGGGAGGAGACCTACGCTACCACCTGCAGCAGAACGTGCAGTTCAGCGAGGACGCTGTCAAACTCTACCTCTGTGAGATGACGCTGGCGCTGGACTACCTGCAGAGCCAGCACATCATCCACAGGTACAAACTCATCTTTGTCTTCGGTTTTTTGTTGTTTTTTTTTGTGCTGCAATTTAATGCACTGAAGTTTTTGTAAAATAGGTTCATGTAGGTTCAATAAAAACTCAGTTTCGAGAGGTGGCTCTTTAGCTTTTTACCGCTTTTAAAAATACACTTTCCTCGTTTCTTTATAAGCTGCTTCTAAGTCGACATAAAACTACCTCTAAATTGTCATTTCATTACACATAGTTAAAGTGAGGGTCAGCTTCTTTTCTTTCCACTTTCGTTGGCTACGTTTTTCTACAATAACTTCCAAGCAGTTTTTAGTGACTAATAATTTCATTTAAGAGCATTCCCTTCTTATAAACTAATACTAACATAAAAAAAAAACTCCTTAAAAAACTAATAGACGACCACTGTCAGAAACACATTTTCTGTGTTTATGTTTGAAACAACGTAAGCACAGGTTCTATGCAAGAATTTCATTAACTTCATATTTCTTCCTGTTCATGGTGCAAAAAAATCTCCTCCTACATCCCAACTGTCGGTGACAGAGAAACATGACAACTAGTGTGAGAATAACATCAATATATCAATAACAAGAGGCGATTACAGTTCAGGAATAATGCTTGTTTGGTGTTATTTTTCTTTTTCAGATGCAGAAAACTAAGATATGCTGAATGACTTGTAGTTTCCTCAAGAAAGTTTTCCTGCAAGAGATCAATATTAGTTTTCAATGTGGTCACTATAACAACATGTAACATATCAATATGATATATGAAGGTATTATATGTAAGTGATGCCATTTATTAGGGCTCATTATCACTGTAAGATTATTAGTACTTTTCCAAATAGTACAACACAAACTTTAGTGCTTATGTTACTTACAAATGCACTAAAAACAATAAACACCCTGCAGTCACTGTAAGAAGAGCAGAAAAAATTATGTGAGTTATATCATCATCCGTCGCTGTAGTGAGCTTGTTTTACAAAGTTTTATCTTGCAAGGTTAGGAAGTGGCAAAGTGAAATGCTGAAAGCTCCCTGCCCACCTGGACCACACTCTTCATGAGCCACCTCCACAGTCTTTACAACTGTCTCATCCACTGATAACAGTAAAATGGTAATGAATGCTGCCTTAATCTTTTGGGCGTCACATACAGAATATGCATGAATGCCAAGGATTCAGATTTACATAAATATTTCGACCCAGTCAGATATAACAGGTCTCATTGCAGAGCTGAAGAAGAAAAAACACCCTGATGATCAGTCAAGGTTATGTCTGAAGCACCGATCTTTTCAAAAAGTTTCATTTCTATTTTTCCAATATGAAGAAATACTCTTGAACATTTATGAATGTCCTTACTTTTATTTTTTTTGGGGGGGGGGTACAACTCAAACACTAAGCTGGATTCAATTTGAAGATTTTTATTTCAGCAAATTAATCATGTCTTCTCAACTTCAGTGAAATTTTGTGTAAACACTTAGTTACAACCACAAAGACACAATACATTTCTACCTGGCATTAAAACCGGTTTTGAGGTTACACCCACCTTTACGGTCCTATTGTTTGATCTTCCCTCCATCTTTACTGAATCACATCATGGTGTCTTATGATTCCCTGAAAAGGCTTAGTGGTGTTCAGTTGCAACTGCCACAGTTTATATATATATATTTTTCACCACATATGATGTTTTCATACACTTGTAACCAAAATATTGTGCAGACTGAATGAGAGCATGAAAACTGAGATCATCATTTCTTTATGCGTCTGGTTTGTTGGCAGGTTTACCGTACAGTCCTCAGGAACACTTTAACACAGATGGGTCATGACCTAGTTTAGAAGTGATGAATTATTTATGGAAATCTTAATTTTGTTTCAGGATTTTATTTTTATTTCAGCTTTGCAGTCTCAGACTGCTCCTGTCTTTGCTAAGATGGAAAACAAGTTGTTTCATTATTGGTGTTGCATGTAATCGTCAATGACTGTAGCCTCATTATCAACAGTTATCTCACCAGTAATGCTGTGTGTGTGTGTGTGTGTGTGTGCGTGTGTGTGTGTGTGTGTGTGTGTGGTCCAGTAGCTGCAGATTTAGTGCCACAGATGGCTGAAAAAGCATTTGAACAGTATTCAAAACCTTATCTGAGCTGTATTTCTTTAACAATGGTGCCTTTGTGTGTTTGTTATTGACTCTGTGTGCACTCGGGGACCTGCCTCACTTTTAAGGGGGAAACAAAAATAAATAAGAGAACCACATCTTAAAAACGTAAATCATTACATTTTAAGGGCATAAACTTGTTCATGCCTCAGTTTAATGCTCTTGTGTAGTGATGATAAGTGGACAGTATTTGAATGCGTGTTTTTACTCACTCATCCTGAAGGACAATGGATGGAGAAGGAAACTGCTATATGAATCACAAAAATGATATATTATTCCTTTCTTTGTTCAGCCTTTTTCTAATTGTCCCATTGTGGACTGTAATATTTAACTTAGTGAAGCCTGTAGAGTCTGAGATGTAGCTCTCGTTTTTCCCTTTTTTTCCTTTCTTTTGTATTTCTTTGAACATTGTGTGGTCTGTGTTTGAACATTGTGTGGTCTGTGTGTGAACATTGTGTGGTCTGTGTGTGAACATTGTGTGGTCTGTGTGTGAACATTGTGTGGTCTGACCGTGGGTTAAATTTGTTGGAACGTCCTTCCTTCCTGGGAAGTTTGGAAACTCTCTCTCTTTTTTTTTTTTCTACTTAGAATGATTTGGAAATGGCCATGTAACTTTTTGCAGTGCTGTACAGCAACAATCGCTTCTCTAAGACCACCACTTGTGTCTTTCCCTCCTGGCATTGTGTAAGAGTGAGGCACCTGAGCACTCCAGACCAGCAGTATACGTAGTGGTTCATCTGGGGCTATTGGCTACTTCTAACACAGAGTCACTAAATAAAAACCTGTACCCATTTTAAGATGTTGTGTATCAGGACATTATTGACACAGAACCAAAATGACCACATTATTATTATCTTTTTGTGATGTTCTGATACTTCAAATGTAAGACCTGAAATATGGTATATGCTCCAACGGCATTATCAAAATTAAAAGCTTGGTTTTTCCTCGTCTGAAGGATCACAGATAGAAGAGATGTTATGAATTGCAGGTCTGGAGATGCTTCCATCTAATCACCATCTATTGTTGCTGAAGCTCATCGTTCTCTCGTGACTTTTTTTTGTCACTTTTGCATTTTATCCGGTAGATTTTAACTCCAGATATGCAGCGACTGAAATAAACCTCCGGGATTGATCTCCACATTGTGTTGCGGCTCACGAGCTGGTTCACGCATGATTGAACACAGCCTCTCTGTGGCTATTTTTAGGTACTCATGCAGGGGTATATGCCGAATGCAATATACACACCACTGTGTCTGCCAGCAACCACACAGCTGGAAACAGTGAACGACACTTCATCGCCATACTCACGGATCACTACTGGCTGTGTGTCTGCCGTCTCATCTGGTATCCTTTTTCTTTTAATTAGAATAAAATTATAAGTATAGTTGTATAAATCCTCCTCATACGTGCTACTGCACATGCACATAGGTTGTCATTCCAAAATTATATAGCCAAACAACCGTTTGCATAATAAGCTGTGTGTGCAAAAAAACATACTAAAGTCATCTTAGTTTCAGTTAAATACAGCACAAGAGGAATGTAGTCAAAAAGAAAAAAAAACCTTCAGGTTACCCAAAGTAGCCACATGAGAAAAAAAAATTAAAAGGATGAATGCCAGTGGAGCAGGACTGGATTTGATCTGCATCTGTACCTGACTGGTTGTCAGTGGTTTGTTTGTTTGTTTGTTTCTTACCATAGTTGACTAAAATGTCCTGAACGTCCAACAAATACAAAATAGGTGACAGATGCTTTGGTTAGAAATGTGACTAACACATCAGTAACACTCCTCAGCTCCAGAGAAATGATTGGTTGTCCTTTCTGTCAGTCAGAGAGGCTTTCTGCCCGTTTCCGTGGTAATTACATGCACTCGTCTCGTGGGTGACCGCTGCTGAAGGCAGGTAGAGCTCCCATTAGTCGTCAGGTTGCATGGGCGCGTTGAATGAGCTTGGTGGCTGAGAATACGCCAGAACCTGGCATCAGTTTGTATTTGAGACACCCATAGCCAGTAATGGACTTTTATAGTTTAGGGTTCAGGAGGTTTGATGCCTTTTAACTGAACAGAACCCTGATGAAGACTCAGTTCATCTCGTGGTTGGCAGTCAGCCTGACGACCTACCTTATCTGCTCACTTAAGCTCCCACATCCACAGCCTGTGGTGGTTACCTTGCAGTCAGCTTGTACTTTTACACATTTTAGGTGTGGAACATAAAACAAATAGTTGGTCGTCTGTGTGGATGAAGAGCAGAATGAAAGCTCTGTGGTGGCATGAACTCTGGTGATTTATGGGGTGACCAAATCCCTGATTCTTCATGTGCTTTAGAGATGTGGTTCTAAAGGTGTTAATTTATTTTATTTTATTTGATGGAGATTGTAGGGAGGAGGTGGAACATTTTATTGGTATGCTTTTATAATTCACCTTGTTCCTGCATACATTCTTTACACTGAGTCATGCAATGTAACCTTGCACTCCAGTAATAATAATAATAATGAAGAGAAAGATTTTCCATCAGAGCGGGATAAGAACTTATAGAAGTATCTCTCCAGTTCTGACATTTGACAGCGTCTTCATCTTCCTGTTGATGACACAGATGTCTGCCCAGAAACTTAACCCAGTGCTCCTCGGCCACCCCACCTCTATTGTTTTGTTTCACCTTGTAAGTTTTTGACAAAAGAAAAGCATCATACAATTATTTTGTTACACCGACTGAAGGAAGAATGGTCTCTGGTCTCCTAGCAACAGTCGGCTGTCACCGTGCCCGAGGAGGTAAAATTAGTCCTGTGAGAGGAAGGGAAGTGGGATCGCAGAGTCCCTTTTCTCTTCTGTTGTCTTCTCCCCTGGTTGCTTAATGCACTTCATATGTTAAAAGCTCCACTTGTTAGATCAGCTCACACTTAAAGAGTGACGTTCAGTTGCATGTTTGAATGGCGTCTCTGTTTGTGCTGCAGAATTAATTAAGGTACAGATAAATGTTGGCAAAATGAACAGGGCTGTGTCTGGGGCTCATCCCAGGATCCCAGGTACGCATCTTCCTCAAACTCTAAACAGCTCCTCCCCCCGCTGAGAGTTTTGGCAGAGGGCGTTAGTGCCAACAAAGCTTTCCACAGAAACATCACATACGGGTGTCACAGGGTGGGCAGATTCTCTCTGTGGGCTGTGTGTGTTTTCCTCACCAGCGTGACGTGCAGCGTAATTAAATAAGCCATGTGTCGTCTGGTGATTGCCTGTGGAATGCTGGGAAGGATGTGTGGGTTGGGATGGGTCCAGTGGGTGGGTTCTCGTTGTAATAACCTGTGGAGGCATCAAGGAGACTCTCACTGACACACACAAGACATGTTGCACCAACATGTAATTCACACTTGATTCAGCCTGCAAACACCTCCTGCAGACTTTCGCATCTACACATACTGTACTTTTAAACTTTTCCAGTTCGCCAAACACCATGACAACTCCACACAGTTGGAGAGCATTTGGTTAACACCTCGAGTATGGACGCTTCTACCAACAGCAAGAGATGATATCTGTCTACAGATAAAAGTAGAAATGTATACTTGCTGGAAATCAGATTCAATGAGATTAAAAGATTAAATAAGACAGAATCCACAAAGCTTACCAAATTTGTTTTTCTTTCTTTTTTTTTTTACTCTTTGGAGCCCCCTACAGTTCTGCTGTGGTCCTACAGCATCATAAACAAGCAGAGCTATATCCACGCATTGTGATACATGTAAAGCCCATTATATATAACTGGTGAAGAGAGTGAAACCTAAAGACCCACTGGTGACTACAGAAGAAGACACATTTATGTTTACAACAGCAGCAGCTGGAGAAATCCCAGTTTTCAATACAGAAACACAGTTACCTGTATCCTAGCCTATGTGCTGTATCTCTACAAATACACATGAAAATGTTTTGGCACACTTCAGTCAAAGTACACAAAAGCACTGCCCATAACTCAAAACTGCCTCCTAACACAGCAGCTACTGATCAGATAACAAGCAAACACCCGTGAACACTGACATCTGTCAGCCCCGATGATGCTGATGGACAAAGAACAGTTAGTTCATTTTACTTTAGAAAACTTCTGTGTAGAGCCAATGACTTAGGTCTGCTGCAGCTGGGGATCCTGTGCTGTAATCTCCGCCATTAGTCTGACCTGAACCTCCAAATAAGGCAACTATGCATTGTTTCAGTGGAAGCCATCTTTGAGTTAACAGGGAATATAATTAACAAGGAAGCCAAAGCGCTTCCATACTGGCAATTTAAGAGGCTCCAAATTACTTTCTTCTTTTAAGCCCAAAAATCTAAATCTGTGAACCAGAGGAGTGACCCAGGTGGACCATGATCATCTCTGATTCATTACAGCCTTCAGGTCCATTTAAACTCCACTTTTGTACTTTTGTACATCTGTCCGTTCTCAACCTTGTTTTGTGACACTTCCCTTCATATTTTTGCACATCATTTGCGTTCATGAGGTTATTTAGCAGATTATCCAGCAGGGGGCAGTGATGAGTCAATCATTTATTAACATACAGCAGCTGTTTGCTGTTAATGTAAGCAAAAACCTTTTCTATAAACAAAAAAAATAAATGTCATATATACCCAGATAGTGAGATGAGTTGACTATGGGGGTCGTTGGAGAACGTCGAACATTCATGTTCATTGTTTTGTTAGCACTACATCCGAGGAAACGAAAAAAGCTGTGAGAATGTGGTGGCGTATGAGACCACTGAACCAAAGTCAGCACATAAATGTTGAATTTGTTCATTTAATTTGACTCAAATTGATGGAAAAATGTCTCACTATTTTCGGATGTCCCCATGAACCACCTCATCAGGTGGAGAAGACCATCCAAATCACCTGTGAATGAGCGCGATTTTTTTCTGTTTTCTTTAACAGTTGAGTCCCAATGCTCAACACTGTCCTCATGGCGTCTGGTTGTATTTCTCTGTTTCATCCATTCTGTGAAGCATCAAGGCTCCAAAACAAAAGATGGGTGAAATCAATGCAGGACACAGACACAAGGCTCCGTCAGTAACGGAGAGTAGAAATAGGCCTTTACGGTCCAGAAATTACTCCATGTGCAACACAACGCGTCTTAAGGTTGACAAAATGGGGAAAGGCAAAAGGACAACTTTACTGGCACATAAAAACAAGAAAAGCAACAACAGACAGCAAGCAGCACATACTAACAATAGACATTAAATACTAGTCCAGCGGGGAGATAGCGAGTCCAGGTCTTTGATCCGGTTTCATTTCATGGCTCTCACCAAAGATTAAAAAGCCAGTTCAAGCTTTACCCATATGTGCTGCTTTGCTCTGTCACTCTCTCTTTTTCTCTTTTTTCTTGGTTTCTTCTGCACCTCTGCTTAGATGAATCTTCTGAGAGGAGCCAAGCAGAGGTGTGTGAGTGTGGCCGTGGCAGGACACGTGTTTTTGTGGGACTGATGTACTGTGTCGGGGGAGCGATCACATTCGTTCTAATATAAGTTTATGAACTGTTAAAGGAAATTGAAGAAAAAATCAGCTGTTTTTTTTTAAATGACAAGTGAAGCTACATCTAAAGAGGAAAGTGATAAGATCAGACCCCTGTGCAGAAGTGAGACTGCAACTGTCAATCACATTAAAGTCATATTGACATCATTTCTGATCTCATTTTATGACTATTTTCTTGAACATTTGGTTAAATATCCTCTTTTACTGACATTTGCATTGTTTTTGACCATGTGTTGTCTTTTGTAGAGATGTCAAGCCAGACAACATCCTCTTAGATGAACAAGGTAAGAATATAAATCGTTTGGTTTGTGTGTGGTGGTCAGCAGACCTAGATAAACTATAATAAATAATAAACAGGACACAGCTTCGGTTTTATCTTGACTGAATAAGGTTGAAAATGTTTGTATTGTCCTGGGGCCACACTCATAAAGAGGAGCTTTGACTGCTTAGGCCTAACCTGTCTTCAGATGATTTGAACTTCTACTAGAAACACAGCTCCTGGCTATTTTAAGGACATATTCATGTAAGGTAGGACCTCTGAGATAAAACAACAACAAGCGCATCAGAAATCTCATTGCCTTTTACTTCCTAAAAGCATTTTTCATTCTTTGGGGGGAAAAAATCTAACTGGAGTAAAAAAATTTGGCCACAGTTGATTTCCAACAGATTTTATCCATGTTTTCTTTGGATGTGTCACAAAAAAATCCCAGCTGTGCTCCATTTTTTCAGTCAAAAGTTATCGTGGAAGCTTATAATCATATGAAACAGAAAGTACAACCACTTATAATTCCCAGGTTTTACACATCAGGACAAAATACAACATGATCTAGTCACTACCAGGTCTGAAATGTCAATAAAACCTCAGATAAACTATAATCCGTGCACTATTACAGTGTATTACAATTTTTTAAAAAGAAACAAACATAAAAAAATCATAAGCAACGTAGTAAAAATTAATCTCATCCCATCATTCAACACCTCAGAGCCAGCCAAGAGTCAAAGTTGTAACTCTTACACAGTTTGGCTATGGGATGAACATGCTGGGATGTCCACTCCTGAGAATGCTGGCAGATGCTTTGAACATTTTCCACTTGAGAAATAACCTTTCTTACTGTAGAATGAGAGACTTCCAATTATTTTATCATCCCTCACAGATTGGTGGGCGCCCAGAACTGCTTCTCTAAGATCACACTGATGTCTTTCCTCCTTGGCATTATGTTTAACGCACTCCTGAATACTCAAGACCAATTGATATTAACAAGATGTAATATGTCATGTGTTTTTATTGACCTGAGGTTGTATTTACCATATTTTAAGACCTGGGAAGATAATTGTTTATTCTGTCCAGACAGAAAATCTCAGAACTGAAGGAGGGTTTGTTTTCTTTTTCCTGTAACTTGAGACCTGACGGTCGACGACCAGTTTTTTCCCTTCTACTACCTGTGAAGGATCTTGGTGTTACAATTATATTAAAAGTATTCAAGGTTTCTCTTTATCTCGACAATAAACTTAATTAATTTCTCAAAATGAATGAAATGTTTGGACACAACCCTTCCCAGCCAGCAGGAAGACAAGTCCGAACACGCATATGACGAGACTTCCGATCACAAAGATTAATGTGAAAAAACATCCGGTCAACATTCATTGAGTTTATAATCATCTTTTCTTTTCTGGTGTCTTTAAATTGGCCGTGCGCTACTGTCTGTGATGACAGAGCAACAACAGTTAGCTCAAGCGCCAATGACAGGAAATGAATAGTCTCCATGGAAACAATAGAATTTGACTTGATCTCAGGGCTCTTCTTAAACTCAAAGCATGTCTGGACTTCAATCTGTTCAAAATTTGTTTTACTCTGAAGAAGCAAACATATTCCTGCTGTTCACTCTCGGTTTTAGTTTTTGTCCGCCTACTGAAGCCACAGCAATATCTTAGAGCTCCTCTTGAATTTTAAAGGGGACATATTTTGAAAAAAAAAACAAAAACAAAACAAAACTGTACACCAGCTGTGTTGTGTGGATGATGCAGAGGAGGAACAGCATTACTATTCTGGTGAGCAATGAGTGCTGTGTGACGATGCAGAAAGGTGTAACAGGGGCACACGAACGGGTGCAAACGCCACACAGAGGATGAAATCAGTCCGTCGTGGGGATGGAGAGTGGGACATCAGAAAAGAAAAACAAACACCACTGGGTAGTAACTCATTACGTAGGATGACTTCTTCAACTACATTATGAACAACTTTAACATAAATTTGCTTGTCTGTGTTTTTTAAAACCTTTTCTTTTCATATCCTCCATGCGGTAGAAGCAGGACTTGCATAATAGTCAAACTATTTCCGATATTTCAGATAGAGAGGGATTCTGACTCCGTCCAACAAACATGCAGCCCACCAGTGAGTCACAACAGTAACGAGGTCAGAGGAGTCGGGGACGTCTGACTGATGCACAAAATAATGAGGCCACATCGATCTGGCTGGCTGAAATGTCACATTCTGTTTATTTCTCTGTTTACTTGTTGAAACGGTTCCTTTTTTTCTGCCACCAGAAACTGTTACTGCACTTCTTTTCTTTTTCTTAGGCCATGCTCACCTGACGGACTTCAACATCGCCACAATAATTAAAGACGGAGAGAGAGCCACAGCTTTAGCTGGAACCAAGCCCTACATGGGTAAGGTTTGTTTGGTTTGTAATCGTAGCTGTAGAAGAGCAAACTTGGATCACGATCTCAGCTTCTGTCAGCGTTTCTCAAGCAAAGAATTGATCCACCGTTCCCCGTGTCTCAGATAGATACAAATGATAGAAGATGCTCGACTTCTGAGATCTCATGAAAATCTCAAGTGAAAGCCCCACCTCGCCTGGTGGCGGCTGAGGAAAGAAATTCTTTAACTTGACATTTTGTTTACCCTTTTCTCCTGCATTACCAGAGAAAAGAGGAGCTTTTTCAGCTCAGAACACGAGCTCTTGTCTGTTTCCTTTCAGCCCCAGAAATCTTTCAGTCCTTTGTAAGTGGCGGTACGGGCTATGCCTTTGAAGTGGACTGGTGGTCACTCGGGGTGACGGCCTTCGAAGTGCTGCGTGGATGGGTAAGGCGTGATTAGTATTTTCATTTTTTTGTGGCAAAATGAGTTTTTCTTCCCCAACTCTTTCAGCTCCTCAGTGGTTTTTTTTTGTTCCTGTATTTTTTCCCTCTCCTCACCAGAGGCCTTATGACATCCATGCCAGTAACTCTGTGGAGTCCCTGATCCAGCTGTTCAGCACCGTCAGTGTCCAGTACAGTCCTGCCTGGCCCAAGGACCTGGTTTCCCTGTTGAGGAAGGTCAGCTGGACGTCTTTCATCTATTTCATGATTTAACCAGTTCTTACTTTAGTATCTGCCGTTTTAATGGGGCGGTGAGTAGAGATGGAGGAGTCCCTGTATGTCCAGCACACCGACACAAAAACACGGACCACCATTAACACTCATGTCCACTTTAGAATTACCAGTTCATTATTAACCCCGTTAACATCCACACATTTGTTCGCGCCCACCAAGAACAAGAAAACTCCTTCCCACCTGCAGATTCAGACGTCTTCTCGCTGTCGACAGGTCCATGTATCTTCACTGTTTTGTAAAACAAGCAGTATACAGATGTAGTCCACACCACACGCTCTTCTTACTTTAGTCACATTTTGTTTTGTTCCCACAGCAGATGTAGTTGACCAGTAAACAGTGAGGGCCGTCTTGTGTGGTTTGAAGTGGCACAATTAGGACTTTGTACAAAAGAATCAAGCAAAGAAGGTGTGAAAGCGCATAAAGTTAACAACATAGAGTGTAAGAGAAGTGGACAATCCCCCAGTTTTCTGAAAAGTCTTTTTGAAGCGTCCTTCTGTCTTGTGCTGTGTTGCGTTATGTTGCAAATGAGGAAAAAAGCAGCATCTGAAAGGATTGTTCCCAGAGCTGCAACGATGACTAGTGGAGCTCCACTGGCCCGCCACTAGTGGGGGTTAGAGCCGTTGGGCTCTCCTGTAGGCCAGGCAAGTCTACTGGTGTAGGCCCACAAGTCACAGGCCAAAAGACTGCGGGACCAGGTGACCTTCACTGAGGAGGATCCTGAAACAATCCATCATGGCTCCCAGCTCCTTCAGCTGTGCCACTGAGAAGAAGCTGTGGTGCTGCCAGTGTCAGACGTCCAGTTCAGATGTTGTTTTGTTGGCAGCACCAGAAACCATCACTGGGTTTCTGAATTTCCCACATTCAGTCAGAGTGGTACGTTTGGACAAAAAATACATTTGCTTTATAATATAAATGGCTATGTTCTGTTAGGTCTGTTAGGTCACAACAGTAGCTCCTTTTACAGACCCCATGTTTAAGACGTGCATCTGGCTGGGCTGCCTGTCCTTTTTACTGACGTAGTGAGGTATGTTGAGGTGGCCTCACTATTGACTCCCCTCTGAGGGTACACTTAACCACAGGTCAGGACTAATGTGAACAGAAGAGACGTGGGGTGGTGGGATTTGTTGATGACAAGATGAGGATGTCCATGAGCTCCTCATTTTCAGAGTGGTGGGCGTCATAAATCAGCACATTACAGAACCTTATTCTACAACTGGTTACTAGAGTCACAGACCACGGCTTATCAAGACACGGAAGTCGGGTCATTACCAAACCGAAGAACCTCAGAAAGTTATCTGGGGTCAATGAACACAACAACAGGAGTGTCAGAGGGAGACTGCTGGGAGGGAGACTCCATCCATCCATCCATCCATCCATCCATCCATCCATCCATCCATCCATCCATCCATCCATCCATCCATCCAT
>JAOWBL010000676.1:4603-17021 GCA_028564865.1 Zenarchopterus dispar | reverse complement strand
ATATATATATATATATATATATATATGTCATATTATCTATATGAACCTAGAGATACTTGCTATGGAGTTGCTGTCCATAAAGCTGGAATAAAATTTTTTTTAAAAATATTCTCATGAAATGACTAAAAAGAGGTATCTTTTTGTTGTTTTCTGAAAAAAACAAAATGATTCCAACTTCATGGGTAATAATGTTTACATGTGGCCTGGACTCCATAACTGAATCGATGTGAATTTGTTTACTTAATTCAGTCACATATCTGCTCTATATAACACATGTCATAACTCAGTTAGGCCCAGGTTATCTCCTTTCGGCCCTGTCTGGGCCACATGATACTCGCCAGTGTAACTGAGAAAAAGTTAGCAAGAGTAGTTTAGACTGGGTCCAGATGTGTGATGTATTTGGGATTAAAGTGCAGTCGGCTCAGAAATGAATGCAGTGGAAAGTCGTAAAGCATTTAAAAAGTAATTAATCCATTCTGGCACATGGGAAAGTTTATTCTCAGCTCAACAAGAATAATACATTTTGATTTCGTACAGGACTGTTGTTTCATTCATGATTTCATTGATTACTTGGATTAAGTTGCCTGATCTTATAAATATTTTGCTCATCTTCATTTTGAAAACATGTCTTGTAGAGGTAGTACTTAGATTGCTTGAAATTAATGGTCAGTTGATGTTTTCTCTGTTAGTTTTTCAGAACCTCCAGGAGATAGTTTGAAGCAGTCAGTCCATATTAAAGTTCTGAAATTAAATAGTTTATTTTTTTTTTGTAAAAGTCAGTTCTCAGGAATATTTCAGCAATTTTGAAGTTCTGATTCTTTAAAATTTGAATATTGTGAGCTTTATGCTTTGAGTATTTGTTTTACCGCAGTGATTTTACGTGAAATATTTGAGATTTATTCCATGTTGAATAATCTCGCTGTCACAGTGTTTCCATCGTGCCAGCTGGTGTTGTGACTCATTTCCTTCTCTGTCCTGCTCTCCCTGTCAGTCTCCGTGGTGACCATCAACAGCAGCAGCACTCGTCCAGTACATTCGCCCTCCAGCCTGTGTCACATGACGTCAGACCAGAATCCACTGTATCCAGCAGATCTACAGGTGCAGCTAACGCTCGGAGAGCTTGTTCCTGGTTACTACTGCGTTTACCAGGTAACGTCAGTTCTCACTGCACACACACTTTAAACTATTTACACGTTGTCATGTGCAAAAGTTAAGACCATCTTTTTAAAAATTCTACATTTTTATGTTTGTAGAAATATAATAAAAATCATCTGAGCATAGTGAGTCTGTCAAAAAGAAAAAAAACATCATATGGGTAATTTTAGGTCCTGATTTTCGAGGGTAAGATGAACTGATCGTCATCAGGTGTGCAGGCATTTGTAAAAGCAGGTGTTTGGGCAGTTTGGTGGTCTGAAACATTCAGGTGTGCGTTAAAGAAATGCCAAGAGGGAAAGACAAAAGCAGTGGTCTTAGACACAGTTTTTAATCTTACCAAGAGTGGACGTCCCAGCAAATTTACCCCAAGATCAGACTGTCCAATGCTCAGAAAACTGCAAGAAAAAAAAAAGTGAAACCCAAGAGATCCTGACAGCACAGTTAGAAGACCAAACAAGAGCCGTCTGTTTGAAGGAGTTGCTAGTACCAAGTCACATCTGCTTAAAAATAACACGGAGGCACAACTAAGGTTTCCAGAACCACATCTAAATAAGCCGCAAGATTTCTAGAACAATATCCAAAATAGACTTGTTTGGCCTTGATATCCGGCATCATGTTGGAAAAAACAAAACAGAGAATTTTAGCAGAAAGACTTCAGACCCGCTGTCAAGCACGACTGTGGAGAGGTGATGGGTAGGGGTTTTTTATGTGAGCTAGGCAGATTGCAGTGACTGCATGGACCACAATAACAACATAAGAGTGTGTTTATTCTAGAGGTGCATGTGAGGCCATCTGTGAGCCTGAAGCTCAGGTGAAGTCATTCAAGAAGACGATCTGAAGAACATCAGCAAGCACAGATCAGTCAAGCTGAAAATAATAGAAACAGAGCGAAGGGATGGCCTAAGTCCAGATCTCAGTCTAATCAAAGTAGCGTTGTAGAAGAGCTAGGCATGACCAAAACGCCCAAAAACTTCAACACAATGATAATTATTACTTTCTTCTTTTTTTCCTTCATTTTTGTTAATAAGTCCTGGTGGAGTATAGGTTGGTTGTTTGTGATTGTATTTGCCTAATAGTAAGACTTACCACAATCAGGTGATTTTTAATATGTTTTAACAACAATACGAGAAAATTAGAATTGTAAAAGTAAGAGTAACTTTTGCACATGACTGTACATTTTGCAAAGTATTAAAACTACACTGAAAATTAGATTAGTACACTGGCTTATTTGGAGTCAAATTTCTTTCCTTAGTTCACTTTCAAAGTCATATTAAATGAACAAAAAGAAGGGGGAATGATGGCATATCCAAGATATTCAGTTGTGTTACATGTATAAAAAAAACAATAGCAAAAAAATAGATGTATATGATAAGAAGATTAATGTTTTAAAAATGTCATGATTATTGATCTCCAGCTATCTTCAGATCACATTTTCAGTTTTCATGCTCTTCACATCAGAATAATTTAGCTATTAGCTGCTGAGGGCCAACAGTTTACAGTCAGAGGAGGGGGGGGGGGCATAATTGAAAGAGAAAAGTAGCAGTGGGATGAAAGGAGAAGTGGATGGGGGGGTTAAAGTGAGGGAGAAGGAGTGGACACTCTTTCAGCTCTGCTCGGTGATTGGTGGCTGCTGGACCATGTGCCATGTTCTGACCCCTCTCAAACTGTAGCTTAACCTGGACTCTCGCTTATATTCACACACAAATGCACGAAAAGGGGTGTGCAGCTATGTGTTGAGTGGCAGGGACATGTGAGCTCCTTCACATTTGCTATTCTGGGCAGGGAAGGGAGAAGGGGGGGCAGTGGGAGGGATGGGTCGAGGCAGGGGGGCGAAGAGGGTCGTTTCTCTTTCTGCATGTGGTTGAGCCATCGTGAGGAGCTGCTCATGATTTTGTCTCATGTTGTTTAGGCTCTTGGTGTGTGTGGCCATAGCAGTTTTTTGTTTTATTCCCACTCTAGGCCTGAGAAGATGGGGTGCTGCTTTAGTAAGGTGCCCAACCCCGGCCTTCAGAGTGAGAGGCACAGTCTGTTACAGCCCGCGCACCCCGATGGGCTGAATGAGGTGACAGAGCAGGTCAGGCAGAGCGCTGCAGCTGTAGCTCAACACATGTGCCTGGAGGAAGAGGAGAAATGTGTGCCGAACGGACCAACTGGGACAAAGGCTGTGGAAGATGAGAAAGAACATCCTGAAGTGGACGACAATAATTGGACAGAGGTTATTAAGTCCAGCGGCGACAGCAACATACAGCAGGAGACGGATCTTAAACCAGCAACTGCTCACAAGGTGAAGAAGGCTATTATTATCACAAACACACCTACCAGCACGGAAACAATGGCGGGCTGGACACTAGCTGTCAGGCCCGAGTCTGAGCCGGCTCCTTATAGGGAGGCGTCCACAGTGAGTCCAGTCAAGCAGAGGATTTTGGACAATGCAACACTCAGAGCATTATGGTTCCATCAGCTCCCAGAGCAGCAGACGCCAAACAAGCCGGGAAGCTGTCCGTCAGCTCCTGCCCAGTTAGCGTCCGGTCTCTGCCTGCTCGATGGCACAGTGAGTGAGACGCCACCTGACCAGCCTCAGGTGGTCAGCACGCGTCAGAGATCCCCCAGAGTAGAGCACCGGGAGGAGGTTGGCGGGGAGGCCGGCGTCTGCACGGAGCTACTTTATCAGGATCTGGAAAGCAGGAACCGGAGCTTCTACAGCATTTGTCCTATCAGCGCTGAAGACCTTGAACATGACCATGAACACAGCCCGTCCCAAACAGCTGGAGCAGCACGTTTACTGAGCACAGCTGAAGAAGAAGCAGCTGCTCTACCTTACATAGTGGAACCCCCAGTCACCAGCCAATCAGAGGCATTCACAGTCCAGGACCATAAATATATCACAGAATCTGAATTGAGCAGAAAGTCACATGACGAGGAAGCAGTTCCTGTGGGGTCACATGCTGCTGAACAACGATCCATTCTCACCTCACAGACCGAAGGTTTCCTCTCAGCAGAGCAAGTTGCTTTGGCCCAACATGTCGGATCTTCTCAGCAGGTGGAGTCTCTGTCTGACACGCCGGCCGTCGCCAGCAAGCAGATAAACGGCGAGACGGCCCTGGCCTCCACAGCAGAGAGCTGTCAGTCTGAAACACTGGACACACATGCGTTTTCATCCGAAGCTTTAAACCTCCCGATGCCACATGCAGATAAAAGTGCACGTGTGGCAGTGAAGAATGAAAGCACTCAGAATGCCACAGTGACCGGGTCAAACGGGATGATACCAACAGAACCGGGTGTGCAAGCAGATGGTGAATGTAGAAGTGGGTCTTCAGAGGGGGACCGCGGGGCATCTGAGGGAACCTTTAAGGTTACAGAAGGAAAAGTGTCCAACTTCCAGGAAAAAGTCACAGGTCAGGGCAAAAACTCTGACTTTGATTTTTATGACGGATGTCAGCATCAGTCGAAACTCGGACCAGAGGAGGACGTCGGAAAATCACACGCAGCCACCGAAACGCCTGAGCTGAACACTTTCTATCACACCTCTCAGTCTTTTGACCCCGATCTGGTCCACAAGATGGAGAAGGATGGACTCCAGTTTCCTGAAAAGCAGCATGAAACAGGTGAGCCGGACCTGCAGGGTGGGACCGTCCCTGTGGGCATCTGCAGAAGCTGCAGCGGAGAGAAAGGTTCTGGTCACAGCGGCACAGCAGATACAACTCTAACCGAGGTACCGTCAGTGTCCACCGTCTCCTCGCTCTCAACACCACCCACTAAAGTGAGCAGCCTGCCCGGCCACATACCTCCGACCTCCTCCTCAGATTTAACGTCTCGTCAGTGTGGATCCATCAAAGCTGACGTGACTTTAAAAGAGTCTGTGTTTAAATCAGGCAGCAGCGAGCCTAAACCCCCGCTCAGTAAACATCGAGTTAGTGACGTCAGGTTAGTTAGCAGTGATAAACTACTCGATGGTTCAGGGTTAAACACTAAACCGGTAGAGTTGGGCTCAAAACATGTCCTCATAAATGAAGTCAAAAATCAGGCCATCAAAACTCCAAAACCAAAGCTGAATCAGAAACACAAACCTGCCAAGAGAGGTCGTGTTCCCGCTGCCTCGCCTGAACCCGGCCGGAACAGTTCTGTCCTTCAAACGACAAACAGAACATGTGACGTCTTGCTTGGGCGCTGTGCTGACGGTGTGGGTGTGAGCGTCACTCCTCGGCGTCCTGAGACGTCTGAAAGCGTCTCTGAGCGTTCAAATCCCACTCTTCTCACGCAGCCTCCTCCTGGTGAAAGTGGGCCTTTGTTTACTGCTTCCTCCACCTCACCTCCCTCATCTCTCCCCCAGCTCACATCTGAGAAGGAAGTTCTTCCCCTGAAGAGGGGATGTAGTCCAACCCAGGAAGGGATGAATGTGTCAGAGGACGAGGTGGAGGAGACTGCAGGTTTACAGCCGCTCCAGACGGAGCAGTTAGTTTCAAGGTCATTCCAGGACAAATCTGTAGACGGAAGAAACCAGCATCCCCGCAGCCCTCAGCTGGCCTCTGAACCCCCCAAACTATTCTCCTCCATTGTTTCCTCACACCCTGTGAGCCCTCACATCCATGCCGACAGGCAGCAGGAAACACCTGACATTTCATTGCAAATCGAAGTCTCAGTAAACAGAAATGACTTGGAAGAAATGAGTGAGATGAAGATGAGCACGTTACCAGCTGAGACCCCTGTCTCAGACGTGGAAACTCACAGTAATGTACTTCCTGAAACGATCCTCCTGAGCACTGAGACCCTTACAGACTCAATCTTCAGCTGCCGAGACGGTCAGCCCACAGTCCCAGTGGACCCAGATCAGATTGACATCTACGCCTCAACTCCATCTTATGAGATTCACTTCTCCGCTCTGGAGCTCACAGCTGCTGCTGAGGAGGTAGAGAAGGAAGGGGGGATGAGGGAGATGGTGTCAGAGCTTCTGGGAGAGGAGGCAGACTCCTCCTGCGGCCGTCTCTACCCCGACCCCTGGATCAAGCTGGGTCTGGAAGAGAACTGCGAGGGGTGGGCTCAGGGGGCATTTAAGGCTGGCACGGGTCTGGGAGAGGACGACAAGGCCAGCAATGCAGAGCAGATCCCTGCCTTGGTCTCAGAGCTCCAACCCTCCATGGCCCTGCTGGGAGCCTATCCCTACAGCACCGTGATGCCTCAGGGATCCTGCGTGTGGGACTGGCACACAAACTGTCCTCAGTCTGTAAGTGTTCAGTCAGCGCCAGGCCGGACTGGGTCGAGTGAAGGCCTTCAGTATTGTGGTTTCATTCTCAGAATTTAAGAGGATTTATGCCATAGTCACCGTTCAAAGAACTCAGAATCGTGTCAGTTATTGTATGAATGCTTGTCTAGATCCAGTTTTAACAGGTGAATAAGAAGTTACCACTTGACTTTTGGGTTGACGCATCTTTGATCTGAGTAGATTTGACTGACGGTTTTATGATGAAAAGTCTCTTCTATTATGAAAGTGTTGTCATGACTGTGTATAAAGGTCCATTTCTTTCTCCTTCAGTGACTTTAAAAGTTGTACAAACACTATTTTCTGCCATCTTATCCACCCGTCACACCACATTAATAATGATCTTCTGTTAATGACTTTGCAGCTCCTGTTTTAATGAAGTGATACCTGCACCTCAGAATGCTCTTCCTGCGAGTTTATTATTGTGCATGTTTGTGTGTCTTCATGTCAGGAGCCTGTTGCTGCCCCCAGCCTGAACCCCAACGCGGAGGTATGGACCGAACACAACTTTGGCAACTTTAACATCTCTGATGCTGCGTACCAGGAGCCTCAGCCGGCATGGCTACAAGTCTCCAGCAATCCCACCAGTCCGGAGGGTAGGAACCCACACACGCCGGGCTCTCTGTTACGCTGCTTCATTGTTGGGTTGATTGTCTTTTTATCTTTTTTTTTTTTTGAAGAATATGCAGAGTTTCAAGGTGACATGGGCCTGGCTGAAGCTGATCCCAGCGCATCAGAGTACCAGCCAGTAACTGCTGAAGCTCCTGTAGCTAACGGAGAGCCTGCTGACCCACCTGTTACAGGTCTGAGTCTCATTTAGTTGCTGTTAAACTGATTTAACATATGTGCATAAGGCCACTGCTTTGTATTCTTTCTCTGCCTCTTTATGAATTAATATAAAGCATAGTCATCATTCTGAATAAGTGAACAGCTTTGTGAAGCCTCCAAGCTCAGATTTAAGCAGTGCACTGTGTATTGTCCTGGTTCCTGTCAACTCCAGTCAGATGCTACTTCAACATGTCCACTACGACAGTTTACTCCTCTGTAAAGCATCCATGAACCGGCAGCTACTCACAGTGCCTGAACGTTATCTGAAATCATCTTGGAAACCTGATACAAAGAAAAGGAATTAAAATAAAAGCAGCACTGGATCTGTGAACTCAGATGATTTCCTGTGATTTCAGATGAGATCAAACAAGAGCTGAGCAGAATCCTGGAGTCCTGCCTGACCAGGTAACAGCTCTCCAACTCCACACGTTTTCCCACAGAAATCCTGTTTTCACGTCTGTATTTATGAGACACAACGAGGGCAGGAAAACGAAACTCTTTTACCTTTTGTGGTCTTTTCCTGTACAATCATTAAACCTCACACCATGTGTTAACCTTTCCGTCATCAGTGTCGGATCCTTTTTTATTTCCTCCTTCTGCCCGTCCTCAGGGAGCACCTGGGCAGCGATCTGTACCTCAGATCTCAGATGGACAGCGACCAGTACGTTTCCATCTCGACGCTGGCCAGCCTCGACAAGATCAAGACTCTCACCACAGACCTGGACCTCATCTCTGAGATTCTGAGATGTGAGTTGGTTTCTGCTTGTGTTGGCTCAGTCGTCATTTCAGTTTGTTGAGTTGAGTTTAACAAGGTAGCCCAGAAGGTTTGGAAACAAAATAGACCTGAACGTTGTGTTGATGGAGTAATGACAACTAGGTTTATAATTAAAGGAAAGAACTGGTGGGGAGATTTCTGTTCCTGAAAAACTAACAGATGTTAATGTCAAAGACGGGTCATTTTCTGCTGTTGTGTCACTATGAAGAAATGACTTTGTTCAGACTTTTTAGATGATCAAACAGCTCAAGAACAAATCTGACAATTAGATGACAGTTACAATCAGACTCTTGAATGACGTTTACTGATTCCCTGAAACGTTCTCTGGCAGCCATGCCGCTGGTCCAGGTGGCTCCATGTGGACAGAAAGTCCGGCCCAGACAGAGCCGCTGTGTGGTAATCCTGCGTGAGATTCCCGACACCACACCGCGTGAGGCGAGTCCCCTAAACACCACCCTCATCCTCATCCTCCCTTGTTTGACTCTGTTCAGCTGCGATCTTAAAAAATTCGTTACAGCTTCTGAAACTGTGCTCTGAAACGTGTCTTTGTTAGCAGATTCCATAATTAAACTTAATGAACAGACTACAAGCTCATCTTGTGTATATGTTGGTATATTAGTCAGTGTTGTTGATGAACTGCTGCTGTGCAGGAGGTGGAGGCGCTCTTTGAAGGAGAAAACCTGCCCAAGTTTGTGAGCTGTGAGTCTGTGAACAACGACAACTGGTTCATCACCTTCAAATCAGAGGCCGACGCACAACAGGTGAAACTTCTGAGCTCCTGCTGGATGACTGACGTGGACTTTTCCTCAGAAAAATATAACAAGCTGAAACGTGACCCCGTGACCCCATGACCCTGTACAAGGATCCAGCGGGGACGGGATACGGATACGGATGGACTGAAACATCGTTGATAACACCCATCAGAACCGTCCCTGTTATTCTGATTCCTGTTTGTTCTTCAGAAGTGCTGAAAACATTCAAACATGTTTATTAACTCTTGTTACCAGTCTGTGGTTGAAATGATTGAAATGTGGACCTGCTCCGTGCTGTCTGTGTGCAGGCGTACGAGTACCTCAGGGAAAAGGTCCGGGTGTTCAAGGGGAAGCCCATCATGGCCAGGATAAAGGCCAAAATGATGGCAGTCACTTCCTACTCGCCAAAAAATGGCTACAGGCCCATCCAGCTGGACCAGTGCAGCAATCATTACGCCTCCTACTACCCCCCCACCACGTTTCAGCAGGGCTGCCCTGCACACGTGCCCACTCAGCAGCTGTACACGTTCAACACTGAGATGTGGACTTCAGCTGGAACAGGCTACCAGGAATGTCCCGAGGTGAGTCCTGGTGTCTGTCAGGGATGCCGATCAAGTCAGAAACGTAGTTTAACCTGAGTGTCGTCATGGCGACCGTTAACACTTGTGATGAATCTGTTTCTGGCAGTCTCACCTGTTGATGAATGACTTCATGAATGAGTTTACAGCGGCCTCCACCTTCAAACCACACAACCCGTACAGGCAGAGGTACGCTCTCCTCATTCTGTCTCCTTTAGCCGTTTGACGTTGAGCTCACGCCTGTCTCACCGTCATCCTGAAGTCGACGTTGTCTGGAAGACGTGCTGCCAGGAAGCTTCTCAGCCTTCTTTTCTTCCAGGAGAGGCTCGGCGGTGCCCAACACCGACTTCTCCCAGTCGTCAGAGCAACCAGCGGTGGAGCGTTCCTGGTCCTTCACAAAGTCAGGACGCAGTCAGTCGCGGGGGACGCCGCGTCGCAGCAGGGGAGGACGCTCCGAGCCCATCAGGAAACCTGTGTTGTCCATGTCTGAGTAAGGAAGGTTAAAAACACCTCTACTCACTGTTTGCTCTCTAGTCTTTCTTCTGTAGCTCACTGATTCCCAGAAACGGATCCAGTAACACTTCACAAGTCCTGGATAATGTCGCAGATGAACGTCACTTTTTTAGTGTTTTTAGTTTTCCTCATTAGCTCTAGAAGGACAAATAAAATCCACTGCTCGTCTTTTGAGTCCACTACTCTTCCAACGTTGGTCCTGAAAATCTAAAAATAAACTTGACAGCAGGTCATGCTGCACTTTATGTTCTGCTCTTCATACGTTTATCTTTTGTGTCACAATCAGCCTTTCAAGTAATAAAAAAAAGAAACCACAAATTATGTTTAGCAGTTTAAAAAAACTGCAGAGAGGATCACTGCTCGTTGGAAAATGATTTCATTACGTTATTTGAGCCCAACTTCAATCGATGAAGAGGTTTGATTGACAGCTTTGACATGAGCCGAATCAAACTAAAGCAGATGGGCAGCTGTGACAGATGTGGACCAGATCAGGTTAAATACGTGCTCATGAGCTAAAATCCAGACAAGAGTCTAAAATGTGATTTAAACATGTCCTGAGAGGATAAAATGGATCAATAACAGCACGAAAGGTGACACGGTCTACCTAAGACAACAAGCAAAGACCGGTAGAACCACGAACCCACAGCAGCGGTTAAATCCCAACCTTTGGGCTTATTTTAGTGGTAGACCCTTACGAATGTTTGTTCTGAGAAACAACGCTCACACGTCATTAAAGCCCCACCCCCCCACCCCACCCCGTCCCTCTAGGAACCTGTAAGCTGAATAAAACAGAAGTATAGTTCTCATTCATGTCTTTGCCCTGAAGGAGAGAAAGCTTCAACCAGCGAAGGAGAGGAACCTCAAAGTCCTGGGAAAGATCCACTCGTAGCAGTCAGGTACGTGCCCACTGAGCAGTGTTGGTGTGGGAGTGTTGAGACGCAGCACTGAGTGTCTGTGTTTTTTTCCCAGAATGCACCGACTCAGTCTCCTCCTCGCCGCCTGTCCCCCCCCCTCGAGTTCGGCCTGATGAGCTTTCCTCCGCTTTCTACAGCAAACACTCCCGTATCAACAATAAATGAAACTAATGGCAGCATAAAGGTAAAAGCCTGTGTGACATGCACACGTGCACGTTCACACACTGCGTCCCCTCCATGTTTCAGGCACTTTAAACCGAGTCTTTTTACCGTTGAAGTGAAAAAGAGCTGGTTCAAGGTTTTTTTTCAATCCTCTCAGGGTCCAGTAATGAGCAGCGGCTCCGATAAGTCCCTGCCGGCTCCGTCTGAGGAGCCTCAGCCCGTCTGTCACACGTGAGTGTCCCGGAGAAAGCTGCTTCGTCTTAATGACCTTTTTTTCCAGTAAAACAGTCCTCCAACAGCTCTCTTTAAGTACTTTCAACTACCTAAAACTTCTCCCTGAATGCTCATCTGTTCCTTTTTTATTAAATATATATATATATATTTTCATGTGTGGAGGTGCTGTAGTTTTGAGCCAATGATGTGTTTTGAGATTGTCGTTCGTCTTCGTAGGAACATGAAGGAGAGACCAGAGACCACCTCTGAGAGCGAACCACTTCAGACCTCAAACACAGTAAGACCTCCTCAGCCGTGACTGAAATCCCCTCCACTCACTGTAGAAGCTGTGGGGTCACCCACTGTGACTGTGGGGTCACAGTGGAGGGACCATGACGTGCACTCTGAGAGTAAACTTTCAGGCCCGGCTCGCATTATTTTTCCTGGTTCTGTTCGTTACTGTCACACCCATGAGACGTAACAGCTCGACACCGATGAACGCTGGGACCATCGGTCCTACACTACTGGCCATGATGCATTGTGGGATACATTGAGTGCACCATATAGCTGATGATAATTCTCAGTAATTCAGGAAGCAGCGTGAAACACTGAGCACAGGTGTGGAGCGCTACGAGGGAGCTGGTGTCTCATTTATTATGACACCGCTGGACTCCGGGACTTCTCATGAATACTTACCTCTTATTGTTAATAAATATGTGCCACTTACAGATGTTTTAATATGTCTGCACTGATGACTCTTAAAAGTTAAATTTAAATATTGAAAATATTTCAGATGCCTTTTGGGCTTTTCTGTGGTTAGTGTCATCTTCTCCCACTTCTGTCTTCAGGAGTAAACAAACGTCCGATAACTTCACCAAAATCTTTATTTTTCTGCAGGATGTCGCTCACATCGTTTAACTCTAGTTTCAGTCTTTGTACTTCTGTGTAGAAATCTATAAGTGCACTTTTTAAAGGAGGAATTCACAATTCACAATCAGGTTTGTCATTTGTTTTTGTGTCGCTGTGACATAAGATGGACGGACGGGTGGATGGATGGGTGGATAGACAAACGGATGGGTGGATGGGTGGATGGATGGGTGGGTGGATGGATGGGTGGGTGGATGGATGGACGGATGGGTGGATGGATGGGTGGGTGGATGGATGGACGGATGGGTGGATGGATGGATGGGTGGTGTTTTCTGTGTACGCAGCGTGGAAAAGTAAAGTCCCACCCTTCAAACGTGACTCCAGCTCCTGCTCACATCTGTCTG
>JAOWBL010000675.1:0-17027 GCA_028564865.1 Zenarchopterus dispar | reverse complement strand
TATATATATATATATATATATATATATATATATATATATATATATATATAAATAAAAACAGGAATATTTGAAACCATCATAGACCAACCTGAAGATCAACACAAGTAGTTAATGTTTAACAATTTTTATTCTCAGGCTAAAAATGCTGCCAACTTATTAACAGCTTTGGTAATGAAATTTCTCATTTATCAATTCAAAAAACCAAAACAAAAAAAAACATCTCAAAATGTAATTGTTCTCTGTACACAAATCAGCTTAAAAAGGCTTTTTGTTATGTGAACAGAGATTTTGACATATACTGTAGACATTAATGAGGACTGAGAACGATATAGTTTGTTTCTGTGTGTGTGGTTTTTTTCTACTTTGATTTTCTGCTTGCCATTTGCTAGCTGTTAGCAGATGAAAGGGATTCGGGGGTCTTGGCGCTGCATTTGTTGTGAATCAGCTTGGAGATGCATGGCATGTGCATGTTTTGTGTGCGTCTCACCATAACGTAGTGTCTTTGGATCTCAGTCTTCTCCGTGGCCAGTTTCTCACACTCCAGTTTCAAGCTATAACAGAGAAGAATGAAAAATAAGCTATTTGGAGACCCAGTCATACTGTAAATAAAAATACAGAGTGAAATTAACAACACGTACTGCTCTCTCTCACCCCCTCCCTCCATCACTCTCAGGGTGGGAGTGAGCAGGGGACTTGGGTGCTGACAGCCCATTATCACCTCAGAGCAGAGCAGAAATAGACAAAGTCGCGCTTGAAGCCTGAAATCCAGCCAAGGCTGCAGGGAGGTATATCCAAAGTGTCACACTCTTTCTCCTTCTCCCTGGACAACATCTGTAGGGTATGTGTATGACTCGCCCATCCCTTCCTGTTTTGTCCAATTTCCCAATTCATAGCCAAGCCTTCAGATTTCGTGCCCGTCTTTTACTTTTGACGCAGTTCTGAAGCTTTGCTGCAGCTTTGGTGGCGCAATTTTTCTGCCTAACTGACTCGTTTCCTCTCATGTTCATGACTTGTCATAAGTCGTGACCTTCAGCTGTTGCTTTTGTGAAGTCTCTCTCAGACAAACGCACATCTGAGACGACAGCTGCCGAACACCTCTCCCATGTGTCCTATATTTCCTGTCTGTCCTCTGTGTCCGATTATCTCTCCTCACACCCAAACCAGTCCCTGTTGTCCTAGAAAAGTGGACAATGTCAGTGGCTAGATCTGTGCGCGACACACACACCATTTCAGAATGCACTCAGGTCCAAACACACCCACCTGTCCCTGTACTCTCTCCACTTCTACTACAGAAACACACCTCCCTCCTCCCCCTCCCACCTCCACCTTGGACTCTGGCTTCTTGCAAGAGAGCGAACACATTTCAGGCCTTTGGCAGTTAATGCCAACTTGTTTGCAGGCGACACATAGATTGATGGGGGGATGTGGTGTGGTGGGACATTGGAGGTGGGTGGAGGGAGGGTCATTTTGTGGAGGAAAATTAGAATATGATTAATACTGCAACATTACCCCCAGCCGCAACAGGTAATAACGACCCCATCCGCTCCGTCTCTCCCGCGCTGCGTGCACACACACTCATAATTGACTCATTTATCATTGCCAGCCAGTCGAGCAGACGAGGGAGGAGAGGGAGGGAAGTGGGACGAAGAGAGGGAGAGGAAGGAGTGCGGTGAGGATTAAACCCCGCCCTACAGATTTTATTACAGTGGAATTGCCTCTCGGCAGGAGTCACTCACAGCTGGGCTGAAAGTAATGTAACTGTGTGCATGTGTGTGTGCGCGCGTGTAGAGCTGCCAGTTTATCATAATATAAAATTGGAGTTAAGTTTGGAAAGAGACTTCACCACAACCCACATGCACACATACAGACAGTTATCACTAGTACAGAGATAATGAGTAATTATTTTGGATTTAAAGTGTGCATCAGTTAATACGGCATTTTGTCAGAAACTGTTACTTTCGACTTATAAAGCATTGTTTAAAGCAGCACAAAGGAGTTTTTTCCATGCTGAAACAGCCCATTTCAGTTTAATTTGAAGGAATATTTGATTACTTATAGGTAGCATCGTCTAGCTCTTACTTCACCTTCCATCAGCAAAAACCAGCCAAAGTCACTTTGAACTCCCCTTCCAATTGTCTCCTGTGACAACTGTGCATCACTTTATGGTACTATGATACACAATAACAGTAAAACTAGCTCACAGAGTTGCAGTGGACATCATGGCCGAGGGGACTAAACTGAAGAAAGTAATAACAGAAGATTAAAAAAAACAAACAAACAAAAAAAAAGCGAGGGTTTAATGGAGCAAGACACCAAACAAGAGAAAACCTCAGACAGTGTAATAAAAGCGAATTAACCTCCACACCTATAGAGGGAGCCTCCGAGTTAAGAACTGCTACAGTCACTTGGTACCAGTTTAATAAACTGAAAATTTTATTGCCACATAAAACCTTAAGAAAAACATTAAAATAAAATAAATAAATATCCTGAAACTAATAGTTTCAGGATATCTGATAACTGAGATCAAGTCAGCAGAATAGGAAGTTTCACATAAAACCCAATAATACAAAATTCTCACAGAACTATGTGAAAGTACTCGTATGCTCATGGGTGCTTTTAAACAAGATACATTGAAGTCTCATTTTATTTCTATTTACATCTTTGTTTTGTGACTCAGTGCAGAGTCTCTCCTCTTTCTGATCCCCACTGGTACTCTTGTTACCAGCAGATTCAAAACTGGCTACGTCTTTTAAATTGGTTTACGTGTTCAAACACAAGCAGCTCCATATTTATGTTTACATTTGTTTGAATTCCTGCTCAACACGATATGCAGCTAAAAAAACTGATCATCAATTCACCATTAAAGCCAACGTTCCAGTGTCTTGCATCTTCCTTCATTCAATAAGGCAAAAGTATATCAAAATCAGTAAATTCATTAATTGATGATTTCTGCTCCTAATTTTATGTTCAATGGCAGCTTGTGGTCATTTGCATGCTCTACTACTGCACAAAAGCACCTTCGTTTAGGCTAAATAAAAATGATCAATCACAGCTGAAATGTCACATTCACAAAATCAACTTAGCTCATCAGGATCCTATTTTAGCACATGCGCAGCAGTAAGTCATGCTATTAAATCTAATTAAAAGAGAGTCATAAAAATAGAAAATCAATGTCTACACACTCATATAATTTGTCCTTAGTTTTTGGCACGATGCAGCACAAACTGCACGCTGGCATGACGACACTGCATTGATCTACACACCAAGGGCAGGTTGACACCTCTTGTGCTTACAAGGAAGACCTTCAGGTTGCATTTTAGTAATAGAAATTCCCCTCAAAATGGATTTCAAGGAAATTAAGTACTGTACAAGTGTGTGCATCCATTATGTGACTGTAGGAGCATAAAAGAGTTGGAGGGAAGATGAAAATGAGGGAGAACGGGGAGGAGAGTTGTGAGTAGGAAGTAGGTATTTCATGTCAAAATGATTGCCTGTAATAATTAGTCTTTTGCTCAGCACCGTTTACTAAGGAGGGAGTGAAAGACATTTCGGAGGATGGAGGAGAGAGAGAGACAGCAACACGGGGAGGAAACAAGATTGAGTGAGCAGCCAGGAGAGAGAGGGAGAGAAAGAGGCAGCAAGGAAAGAGGAGGTGTGTGTGCGTGTGTACACGTATTTGTATGCGTGTTATGGTGGGCTCAGTTCCTCCAATCTTTCGCTGGCGGTGACAGGAGATAAGATGATCAACTGAATGTGCGACAAATCTGCAGGCTGCCAGCCTCCAGACAGCTCTGTCAGTGCCGTGCATCTACTAAACACACACAAGTGTTTTCACACACACACACACTAATTGTAGCCTAGGACCATTTAGATGCGTGTCTGCATGAACACACAAAACCAACAGAACTGCATGAGTGTATGTGGACATACGAAACGTAAACGCGAGGACCACACATACTCAGACCTGCTAAATAAACAGTGAGGAACACACACACACACACACACACACACACACACACACACACACACACACACTAATGAGAACCTGCACTAACGAGGCAGTGCAACATCTAATTCTGCACCTTGTGGATATGTGCCGACCACCTTTTCAGGCCCCACAGTTGAGAAGCCATCGGGTGTTGTGAAAATGTCAAAGCCTTCTTTCTACCCTTTCATTTTCTGAGTAATATTTTAACTTTGTCTGCTCAATCATTGATTATTTTGATGAAAGACTATTCATTTTTTATGCATATCTCTTTTATGGACAGTCATCAAGAGTTTTTAGTTGACTGAGTATTTTGTAACTGTGTTCAGTTAAATTTAAACATACAATTTATGCCCAACTGTGAAAGGAAGTTCTATTAAAAAAAAAAAAAGCATCAGAGCAACAGAAACGGCACAAAAAGGTTATGGTAGGCATTATAGTTCATCACCGACAGAAAAACATTCACATAATCAGTGACAATCTTCCAATAAAACATATCAAATAAGCAGTCTTCTCCATTGTGTCCTGCCTCTCGTCTAAAATAACTGAACTTGTAAAACTTACTTTTTTGTGTTCTGTCTGACCGGTTCAGAAGAAGATCCAGAAGTTGAACTGGCTCTGCAGCGCATAACTAATGCACAGTGATGAGAGCCACACAGCATCTGCATCAGCACCAGGGTTTTTTCATAGCCTGCAGGTATGTGACCATTCTCTCTCCATCTTCAAACACACACACACACACACAAGCAATCCCACTGAGGGCCCACCCAGCTAGGCTGAATACGCCACCAGAATATAAGCACAAGAGCAAACATGCACGTGTACGCACACAAAATAACGCTGGGATTTTGTTGCACAATAGAGGTTCAACTCCAAGACTCAGAAAAGGCTGGCCCTTGATGAATGTTTCACACACGCATTCAACATGAGTTGAGCATTAAAAAAATAAATAAAATAATTCAACCTCTGAAGCAAAACACACATGCAATTTTATAGAAACCAATAATCTTCAGACTTACAGACACCTGTAAACATGAAAGTTGAGGGTACATGTTCATTCAGCTCTGTTTCACTACATTTGAGAAGACCTAGCTTCCTTTTGTTTACTTTCTCCTGGCTCCTCAGATGTGGTCCCTGAAATGGAGCAGGTCACGTGCTAATTCAAACTTATAAATCTTGAGCTTAGTTCTTTTCTTAAATTAAAAGCATCTACCCAATTTGAAAACGTCACACAAGATGTAGTAGCTTGAAATATGCAGGAGGAAATGCAATGTTACCAAGTGGATCAATCTTAGTTTTTGCAGTTCATGATGACCCAACGTGTAGTTTCCATGGAGGTGCACGTTGGGCTAAAGTGTAGGGAACAGCTTAAGGTACCCCATTACAGCATAACTATGGTACAGCTAAATTGACAATGTAAGAAAGGATAAAAAAAATCACACTTAAGAGTATGAGTGAACTGAAATTAGGTTATAGAATAGAATAGCCTTTATTGTCATTGTACACTGCAATACAATGAAACTGTACAGCCACCTGGAATATTACTGGAATATTATGACTGCATAATATAAATGTGCTTTAGACCTACCACGATCCAAAACTATACAATTTCTCTTTTGTTCATGCATCTTGATTTGACTTCAACAGTCTCTAAAAGACAAAGAAAACACAAAAACATCCAAAACTGACCTTTAATGTGCTGCCGCCAGAGAAGCGATAATGACTGCCAAGCTATTTGGATAAAGATGAGTGGAGGGGCTATTTAGTGATGAGAAGCAGCATTATTAGTGGAAAGTGGATTTTTCAGACCACACACACACTCAAACACACACAAAATGTTGCAAGTATGCCTGCTGTCACCAAGAACAACCTGTGTAAGCATTTACAGAGAGAAAATTACAGCAACGAGAGCCCCGTCAGCAACTCATCTCATCTGCCTTCAGTCTGCTGAAGGCAGCCCATTTGTTTAGTTAAAACAGAGACACCGGAGCAGCTGCCCAGCAATGACCCTTTAATTAACTCCCTTTTTTTTTTTTTTTAAAGCCTTCCTTTTCCTTATCCCATCATAGCAGCCACATTCCAAGAAAGCATAATGCAACAGAAATCTAGAAACGCACTGTGTCACAGATCCATACCCCCCTTCTCCTCCCCACCACCACCTAGATGCACAAAGGTTCCAACTCAGGAGCTCTAATCCCGCCACTGTCTCTTTCCTGCCGTCTAATCCAGTATCCGAATTCTGAACCCAAAATACACAACTAAGCCTTACCATTTCTGCACAACATCTATTTGTGTCTGAAGATAATTGGGAAAGCCCATGGTTGTGTATAAGTGCTTTAAGCACATGAACCAAATTGGAAGTGTCTCTGACTGGGTCAGATTGTATGTGTGTGTGTGTTTGTCCGTGTGTGTTTGTCCACGGGCAATTCAGTTCATGTTTCCCTGCAGGGTGAACAGTGTGCAAGCAGGTCTAATTACATGAAGGCACAGTCTGCAATCAGATGTGGCTCTGTGCTTCAACCTGTTGGGCTAAACAAGGCCACGGCTAATCCCACCGCTTGGCCATCTCTTTTCAAAACTACTGCCAAACCAAAGTCTTTATAGTTAAGGTCAGTAGACGAACTGGCATCTGGCAGCTTCTAGGAGTTACAGCATGACGGGGAGAGCCAAATAGTTTAATGGTGCTGCTTGCAACGCTACTAGATAACTTGTATTTTTACTACATAATGGCTGTTTTACGCCCTCTGAGTAGCACATGGCTGAAGAGACACAGAGATGCTCGACAGGGCTACTCGGTCATCACCATATACACAGGCGTCTGAGTCTCTCTGTCTCTCTCTCGCTCTCTCAAAATTAAAATCAGCACAAACACTACAATGTTTGAACTAATGAGCCACTTCAGCTAATAAAACAATGATGTTAAGCTGCATGATAAATTTCATATTTTGCTTTATGACACTTAAAAGTACATAAACTGCAGGACTGCTGTTCAAGACGTTTTGATTGTATTCAAAAACGGATTTTCAAAGCCATGTCATTTCTTCTACTGATGGGGCATTATAAACAATACTCCAATAATGTCTTTTAGGATGAACTTAACTTTAACTTGGAATGGAAAGTTTGTCAAATGATACATTTTTAAAGCAAATGTCCCTCTTCTAAATCAATAGGCAGTAGTATGTGTGTGAAACAAACCTGAGCAGCAAAACAAGTTTATTACCATTTTTAAGCCAATTATCAGTGAGCTAAAGCAGTCATTCCAATTAACAGACTCCTGCCCACCTGCCAAATTAAGCATGCACTGTGAAAAATGTCTGATTACTTAAGCTGTTCCAATAACTGTTGCTCCCGTTACAGTTTATGACTACAGTATTAGGCTTCAGCTCTATTCACATGCATGGTGTGTTTCTTAAATCACAACAGCTTGTGGGCTGCTGGAGAAGCCTGGAGGATGGTTAAACAATCTTTCCTGGAAACCTGAACCTTCTAAAATGGCACACTGTGTTAACAAAATTGGAAAATACAAATGTAATCACAAGCTTGCGCTTGCTTCCAATGTTCTTAATCTCATCATTCACTTATTGTAGATCCTGCTCGCTGTTTATCTGCCCCACTGGATGGCAATGGGGAGATGCTCCAAGTCTTTTGTAACATGAAATGTAATTCTGAACTGCTGCCAGAAGAGCAGATTACTGGATTTGTCTGCTCAAAAGGGCGAGTGACACAGGGACACATTTGGGGAAAGAAGGGGAAAAAAACTAAAGTGATCACAAGGTCTAGTCTGTGAAAAAAAAATCTATCATGATCCATCACAACACCCTTTATTAGGCTGGATAAGAATGTATGATCATTCATCAGTCCTTACAGCAGATCATGTGGCAGGACTGCACAAGGAACCCAAAGTACATCCATATTAACCAAAAAAGAATCGATCTCAAAGTTTTAACCACAGATTACACAATCTGTGAAGTTCATCAAAGTCCCACAGCAAAATGACTTTCACCTTTGTGCTTGACATAAATAGTGCCCAGTTAATCCTAAACATAAAAGTATCCATGATGCAACAGTCTTGTTTTTTTTTTGGTTATGAGAAGTGTGACTTTTGAGCTTGTGAAGAGCAAAGTGGACAGAAACTGGGGAGACAGAGACATACACGCACACAGATTTTAAGGGAAAGGGACAACAATAGCTACAGGGGTTTGACAAGTCATGGATGATGTGTGTGAGATGGGGGGAAAGTAAGTTTAAAGCGTGACAGAAAGACAAAAAGGGGAGCTTTTGGTGAGGTAAATCAAAGAGAAGAAGAAGAGTCACTGGATGGGGACCATGTGAAAGTGGTACCAAGAGTATAAAACATGAGGGAAGAAAGTTGGGACTACACAAGCGGTTCAAACCCCACAGTCAAATGGTTCCTGGGCACATTGTTGGATATCGAGTGCTGTATATAATTAAGCAAAAACCACATGTTGCAAAACATCACAAGTTATTAGACTGACTTCTCACAGCTGTATGGTGCACATGATCTGTGTTTGAAATATCACAATTCTCATTTTTGTTCACATGTTAAAAGATTAGAGCATACTGACATCTCAGCTGCAGCTCAAACTGTTCTCCAGTCGCCTACCCACTAGAGGTACGTCTTGTTCAGATGTGTGAGGTAAGTGTTGAGAAACAGCTCGCATCAAAATACACATCTAAAACATTTGTCAGCCATCATAATAACCTTATATCAGCAACAACACACCTTTTTACCAGAGTTTTGGAGACACGAAGTTGAATATCACCTCATTCATTTCTAAAATTGAGAAATGAACGAGACCAGGGTTGACTTTACACTGGTGTACTTTCTAGTCAACATGCTTAAAAAAATATGAAAAATATATTACACAAAACTATGTATTCATGGTTAATACCAAAGGCACACCCATGTAAAAACACAGTAGCGCTGCAATAGAGAAGTTACAAATGAAAACACACAAAGATGGAGCAATTCCTGTTCAGTTTTTAGGAAACTGAAAAGGGTTCACAATAAAAGTTATTGTATGACTCAAGTTGCCCTTGTTGCATCATAACTGATAATTTTACACAAAGCAGTAGGACAATGACTTCCCTCTTGTGCGTAAATACTGTGTTTGATTTGAACACCTGATAAACATTACAGACTTGATGAGCCTCACGCACACCTAAAACAAAATGAAATCTGTGAACTCCCACACACCCACCTGTGGTACTGCGTCTGAAGGAACTGAAACTCTTCCTTGATGCGGTCCAGAGTTTCTGGGTAGGTTAGTTTCAGTGACTGCGGTGTCCCTGAAGCTGCTGCTGCGGCTGCTGCTGCAGCTGCCACCACTGAGGCAGAGGACCCTGGGGGTGGCTGTAGAGGTGCCTGAGTAGAGAGAAAATATGAAATTAGTGACCGGGAATCCGCAAGTCCAGGACAGATTTTTTTTTTGGGGGGGGGGGGGACTTTTGATATCAGAATTAAAAGATGATGCCAACAGTCAATAGTGGTTGGGCAATTTTCTATTTAAATTTATGCAAAAAAAGTAGCAACACAGTTTTGAAATCCAAAAACTGTCATCAAAAATTTACTTTGTAAAGCGACCACAAGACAGTAAAGATTAACATAATCAGATCCGTGCATATCATCCAGCATGTGTGTATGGAGCTGATTGTACCATTTCTAAAAGAGCCACATGTGAAAACAGGTCAGCAGCCATTAAATAGGACGTTAGATGGGGTTAAAGAGCATCCGAGCAAAATGAACTGACTTTGTTTAATTAGAAGACTGATTAGAAGAAAAGAAGGAAGAACAAAACAGAGTCCCGAGGGAGCAGGGAGAGGGTGGAGAAAGGCAGGGTGAAAAAAAACACCTCATCATAGCTACAGGCCCACCTCCTAACCGCTGCATATAGTCTCTCTTCTCTGCAGGGTCCATAGCAATTAGGAGCCTACAACCGTAGGGGTGATGCTGCAGGACAGGCAGACAAAAGGGGGCTGAAAGCTGGCCTAGGAGGGTGGTCGGGGCTGTCCGTCTGTCTGGCGCTCTGTCAAAAATAACAGAGAATAGGCAGACAGCGCCTGGGACAGCCCGTTCACAAGCCTCACAAGGTCATGTAACTAAGATGGTCACATTAAGGTGTTCCAGTATGCTTTGGGTGTAGGAATGCACCGACTGGTTTTAATGAGGTTCTCTAGAAAATTGTGTATGAAAATCTGTCATTTATTCATTTACACCCCCTCTCCTCCCAAGTCAGTGCTTGTGTATAGAAAGACATTTTCTATAAATGGTGTTTGATGTGAAGTGATTAAAAGTTAATACATCCAAAACACTGTATTGTGTACAATATTTCGATATCAGAAATTACACAGCTTGAAATGTTTACTCCCTGGTGGTTTTTAATCGTAGCAATGTCGACTCCCTCACACAGCTACAGCATAATCATTTGTTTTTTTAAAAAGTGTGTAAGAGCTGTATTTGGAGTGGACACTTATAATCTAGCAGTTCTGAAATTTCAGAAGACATATACAACTGTTCAGTAAGGCCCAATCCACTGTGTTTGCCCTTTGGCAAAATCTCCCTCCTGAGACTGCTGTGGAAGCATGCAACTCAATTTCTCATACATGCAACCCTGGGTTTTAGTCCACATCCACACCAATGTGGTTTAATTTAAACACGTGAAGCTTTCGTTGCAGTTCTGTTTGACTTCCATGTTGCTGCTTAATGTTTGACCCTTGAATGGATTTGCTGCTGAGCTCGTTTTAAGTTTGCAAATGCAGGGATCGTGGTGTATGTGTGGACGGACGAAGCCGATGGCCTTTAATGGGTGATATACTGTGCACATTTGCTTCCTTATTTGCTCTGAGGGCTTGTACATATCCTAGTAAGATATACCAAATCTAGATCCTTCAACAAGAACCGGTAGTCTCATGTCCTGAACCACTACATAAAAACAGATCATGTTCATTTGTCAGTTGCAAATAAAAGCCAAACATCTTCCTCGACTTCACAGATTTGATATATGGGCTAAATTATCTGTTCAAAGGTCACAATTTATGTGGAGGAAGTGATTATACATAATGAGACCCTGATGGCAAGAATGCAGAGGCTAAAATGACATATCCTAAAAGTTTGTCCCAATTTTAGCAAGCTTGTACCAAAAAAAGAAAAGAAAAAGTTACAGCACTCCTGCTACAATTTCTGGACAGATGAGATGGCTTAGACCATTTCTGAAAATACGCAGAGTAGAAGTGGAGACTGGAGTGAATTTATGACAGAGGATGTAAATAGGAGGGAAAAGAAAAAGAAAAAAGGGAACCATAAAGGAAAGAAAAATAGACATTAAAAGATGGGCTGTGGCCTCATTGTTCCTCTTTCTTTCTAACAAGCTGTTCTCAATCTTCCTGCTAGGTCCTCTTTTAGAGCGTGGAAGCATGTTTTGTCAGTCTGCTGCATGCACACACACACACACACTGCTGTGTGTTTTCCTTTATGGAAAACACAGCAATTGCTCTTCACAGGAGAGCAAAAAAGAAAAAGCACCAAAACCATTTTAAAGAAGGGTAAAAGAATCAAGAAAGAGGATACTATTCTCTTTATTACTGTCTTTGTCTCTTTTTGAATTCAAAGTTTTCCAGCTTCCTCTCTTCTTCATTGTGCCTCCAGAGGACAAGTGACGGGGAAATCAGCATCTCTCCCCAAAAACTGAAGTTCTGATGAAGCAGGGGGACTTATCCATATTGTAACGTTCAAAATAAAACAATATTTTTTAAAGATGGAGAAATAGCTATTTGTCCTCAGGCTCAGCCAAATGGGCTTTTGTATTCAGCTGTTGACTGCCGATTATGGTTGTTGTGATGGTTCTCAGCCATGTGAATGGGACCCATGTGAGAAATGTCTGAGAACATGAAAACACTGATCCTATTCTGGCATACATAACCGGTTTCTTAAGCCCTTCCACTTGCCATTAGCCAATGCTATTAGTCTGTCCCACCTTTGACCTGGCAAACAGCTGAGCAGGCTTTAAAGTGAGAGGTCAGACTATTTTACTGACCCAATGAACTCAGGGGAATGGATCCGAGCATGAAGCATCACCTGATAATCCAACAGTGAGTTATTCCCTCCCTCCTACCTCAAGAGCAAACAAGAGACATGCCATTTGCCCTTGAACAAAGCTTACATAGACGGGAAATCCCTGTTACACAATTATAGACCAGGCCTTTCTTCTGCTCATACAACCGTAAAGTGAAGTTCTGTAAAACTGGACGCAAGGTTGGAAGATATGAGACAATACTTTTCGCTTGAATATGATAAGAGATCATCTGAAAAAAAATCCCAGTGTAGTGTTTATAGAACACAAACAGACTCTGTTTTGATGAAAATTTGATGTGAAATCTAGTAAGTTATCGGGATAAAAGATTTAAAAAAAAATCCAAATATGTTTATTTCTGCTGCCGAGTTGGACATTTTGACATAATGGTCAACTGGAGCATAAGAAAGCCCCCAGTGGTCAGCTGAAGAACTGCAACATTTCTTATTTTGCAGTGTATTCAACCCAGAAGTTCAAGTGAAGGATCTTCTGGTGTTTATTAGTAGCTTGGCAATAAAAGTGTTGTATTTTCACTACTTTGTGCCCTTCTAATAAAATGTACCATTTCAAACAAAACAGTCACAGATCAAGATGTTAGCTGAATTAACCATTGGATTTTTTACAATTTGACGACTATTCAAATATCCCAAAATTGTCAGTTTTAGACATCATTACTAGAAAATCTGAAAAGCAACACGGGTTAAAATTTCTGCAAAAAGCAGTTCTTTGGTCATATGGATGTAACTAAAAACACAAAAGCACAAACAAACCTTTAAACGTGGACAAAAAGACAACATAAAATGCAGACACGAAGGGACCATTTCCCCGAATGAAATAAGCCCCGTTTTTGTTTGGTTTAGCTCTAATTGCACCACAAGCAGAAAACCACAATGACCTCACATCCTTGCTATAAACCCCCACCCTCAAAAGCACATGTGACACTCACAGATGACAACACACATATGACCGCCGCAAGCATTAAATGGGTGTGCGCATGATGCAGTTTACCCACAAGCATTTACTAGCACACGTGCACCATATTCCAGTCACAGATCACTGTAGCACTAAAATCAATATAGATGACAAGCCAGCTGATGCATCTCAATCCTGCCGTCCACACTGACCATAAAGAAATAAAAAGAAAATATCAGTTTTCGGAAGCGTCGTTTAGTTGACATCTACAAAAACCAACCAGGGTAACTTCTGACTCCTGTCCTGGTTGCCTCTTACAACAACTGCACATCACTTTAGTACATATATGCCATCAACAATGCTGAGTTTAGCTCATAAACATACAGCAGACATCATGGTAAAAGTGGTTAAGAGACTCAAGAAAGTAATGACCAAAGAGAAAATAGAGACTCCGAGTAGTGACTGAACATTCAAGCCTATAGGGGTGCCCATTGAGCTAAAAATATACAAAAGTCCTTCATACTGCATTCATAACAGTAAGATCAAGCCAACAGTATTTTGATCTTGTTGTGTGGCCATAAAAGGGATCATTTAAAAATAAGATTTTGCAGTTTCTTCTTTATAAGGTTAAGATGGAGAGATGAGTTATGCATTTTTTGTTTCAAATCCTGAGCCTACCAATTCACTAGTTCTAGTCCTAATACTTGAGTAATACTACTTTGTACCTGAAAATGAAACATTGAGTCCAAGTAGCATCTAGGTTATCCTTAATTGATAAGGTCTTTCAAGTAGGGTCAACTGGGGTAGGGAGGTGGGGGGCAACAAAGGATACAAGGGTGCACCGGAGCAAAATGTCCTTGGCAGGCAGCCTCTGATAGACAACAAAGAAGTGGTAGAGATAAATTCACACTGTACATTTCTACTTATCAACCAAAAATAATGCTTGAGCTTCAGATAAATCGGTGAGGAGCAAGAGACAAGCTGCAGCAAACGTGACACGGCTGTGTGGGTTGAAACTATTCCTCAAACACATACTCACTGGCCACTTTATAATTACCATAGCATTAATATATTATTTATTTATAAAACACACACCAGTGTAGACTACAGTTAGGTTTACTTCAGCCCAACCAGTTTGACACGATTCTGAGAAGTGAAGCACCAAAGCTCACAAAACTGTCATTGGGAGCTGTTTGGACAAGTGATCACTTCTTTTACATTTAAGAATGAAAAAATAAAGTCATGTTTCCTACCACTTTATTAAACTCTCTCTTTTAGGGCTAAGTTGTTGGAGATTTCTTTCCTCTTTTTGCTATGTAACGCCTTTAAAAACTTGTACTGTACAGCTCAGGAAATTAAAATGCGAGCACTGCTGAAACCAGCTTCCCCTTCATTGCTTTGAAGATTATCTGCAAACCGATGTGCTGAGGTGTCAACTACAGCACCCAAGATGAACAGTTTTTTAAACTTCCGCAGCCAAACAACATTTCATTCTCTCTCATACAAGGACAATAAAGCTGCTGCTTCTTCAAACATCATGCGCGTTCTGGCATTGCGCTGAGCAAACCACAACACTGAGCTCTTCGAGTCATGCTGAACAAAGTGCAGTACCCACCTCATCCAGTCTGATGGAATCTCATCACCTGAGTGGGTGCGTGCCCTTTGACCCTTTTGCTAAGTGATGAGTGGAAAATCAACTTCAGCTTTGTGCATACGTCCAGTTTCCAGAGCATTTTATTGCAAAATCATCTGAACCCAGGCTTGTTGTGACAATGAATACACACTTCACTTTGAAGGCAGCTGTGGGTTAAATACCAAATGTTTCAGTTTACATGGCATCATGTTAAAGTACGGCTATATTAGGCACATGTGAGCCAGCCACTACTTTTCTTCTTAAACAGTCGACGATTACAACCTCCTGTTATTCATGTTGATGAACAGCAGATCAATAATCTAAACAAGAAAAACAACTATGACTCTTGGAAAGAGTCACTATAGACCTCAGTGACTTGACTGATAGGTGTGCTAATTTTTTTTTTCTTTTAACCTCAAAAACTGAATGTCTTTAAACCACATGCACCACCTTTTGTACCCTCGGATACAAAAAGAATGTTTCTATTTTATATAGATAACAGTGAACCATTTGTTACTCCGTGACGTGCATTTACACAGCAAAAGTGTTAGGCCTGTTTTTTGTAGGTTTTTTTCCCCTCTCCATTATTTGCCGACCTCTCTTTGGGCCATTTCGTAGAAAGCCCTGCAACCAATTTTTAAACCCAATACAGCACTCTTAAAAAAGTCAATAGTCATAACCAGGACTGATTATTCCCTGCAGAAAATGCTGATGAACTACCAACATATCGTCTTTTTAGTTTTGGCTTTTCTTTCTTGATTTGTCTACATTGTTCCGTCAGCTTAAGCTATATCCACACTAGTGCGCTTAAATTTTAAAAAATATCAAAAATCCACACTATCGCATCCACACTATTCTGGCAAGTTGGAATTTCTGAAAACAGTAACATTTTGATTCACTACAGACTCTGTTTTACTTTATGCAGACAAAACAAAAGGCCTTTCAAATTCTTAAGCATTTGAAAATGATGACGTAGTTGAACATGAGCCTTAATGCAGGTGTACGCAACGATGCGAAGAACAACCCTGGAACAGCAAGAGCTGCTGACTTTGTTGTCTTTGTTATCAGCTGTTATGCAGCTAAGCTCTGCATTTAATATTAATAGAACTGCCTACATGAGAAGAAGGCAAGTTGTTACAATAGCAATCAGCAAGAAAAATCATTTCTAAAGCAGCATGGCGTGTCGTGTGTTTATTGTGGCGTAGTGTGGATGGAGATCTTTCTGACATGGAGTTGAAAAGCTAATGTGGACGCCCACACTGCAGTGTGCATTGGAAATAGTAAAACGACAAGGTGATTTTTGCTGCCTCCCTTCATATAGCTCAATTACACCACTTACCCCAAAAGTCAATCATCAAAGTAAACACCAGCAAAGCTCTCGCCCTTTCCCATCAGAGTACCAATAAAGATGCAGTGAGAATGAGTCTAACCCTGAATAACATCTCAGACGGTATCTGTGTGGAGACCCAATGTAACAAGCCTCAACACCATTGTTGTCAGAAAAAAACATAAAAACAAACATCTATTATTTAATGCCAGATTCTTCAGTTTTTAAAAGCAGCCTGAAATGTTGAAACAGCCCTCCCACTTCTCACTCTCCCACCTCACCATCAGTTGAGGTTCTGAGCTAGAAGCTGATGATCTCTCAAAGCTTACGTCATGTGTGTAGTGGAGCTGCAAGTCACCTGTTTTATTAATGACACCCCCATTCCCAAATCCTTCCCTCTCCTGTCTTCTACTTCCTGCAAGCCTCGTTATTCAAATTTCCCTGCTGTCAGCCTACATTAGCAAAGTGCCACGATTTGTCTGTCGGCAGGCTTAATTGCTGCCAGTGCCTTCTTTTATTAGGTAACCCCCTCAGCTCGTTTGTTCCTTCCACAGAGACGCACCCCCACAACAGCTTGTGCAAACCTTCACATTATTTCCCCTCGACCTTTACTTTCTCTCTATAATCCCTGGCAGAGAAAAGCAGGCGAGCTGCTGATCGATCGCCACACTCCCACCACTGGACATCAGTGGTGATAAAGAGCTAAATGCATGCTAGGACCGAGAGACTGGAGTCTTGCTTTATTGTTGCTCTGATCTCGGAGAGGGAGAGCGTGGTCACTTAAAGTCAGTGACAGTGAGCTGCACCATCAGCTCATGTTTATATTGCCATCATTTTATGATTTTAACCACATTTACAGGATTCTAACAATGAGATTTTTAACAGAGCAAAGGGTGTCTTATAAAATACAACCCAATTAAGACATTCTTACATCCACTTTATTTCATATTTCTCATTTTGTCGTTTCAACCTTCTTTCATTTGTTATTATACATCCATATTTGTATTTATGCAATATATATATACATATATATACATATATATATATATATATATATATATATACATATATATATATATA
>JAOWBL010000674.1:0-17029 GCA_028564865.1 Zenarchopterus dispar | reverse complement strand
TTTTACCCCCCCCCCCCCCCCCCCCAAAAAAAAAAAAAAAAATCACCCACGTTTCTATAAATTTGTAGGATTTCATGACAAATTACCTTCAAGAAGTTTTAAGTGTTCACTGATTGCTCTGCAAAAGGCTTGGGACAAAATGTTTCCCCAAGGTATAAGATGTAAGCACTTAACTTGCACAAGATAATCATCTCCTTGAGATAAAACAGGAATGTGAAGAGAACCCATTCTTTTTTAGTGTTCCTTGCAGATCAGATCCCCTGACCCATCCCTCTCAGACAAAAATTACCGGGCTCCTCATTTCTAGAATGCTTCACTGACGCGTGAAACAAAATGCTAACTGAGAATTTTTAAGTGGCAGGTGAAATCACTTTAGTTACATCATCTAATTGCAGGAATGTTGAGAAGAACAACAGCCATTGTGGAATTATCACCTTAAAAACTTCTTTTTATAGGACATATTTCTATCATTGAGGACCATATTCAAGTCTACCATTGTTATACAGACTGAGTCAGTAGCTGATTGTCTTAAAGTGGGCAGCAGCAAACTAGATCATTTAATAGAAAATAATGAAAAGGGAAGAAAATCATTAAGAAGAATTCACTATTATATATTTCTTGTAAAAATCAGTTTTATTTTATACAAAATTCTGTTTCTTTTTTTCTAGTTTTGCATGCTTTTTATGAATGCTCTCAAGAATCTGTGATGTATGCATGCTCTCACTGCACATTTCTAATTTACAAATAATCATTTTGTGTTTAGGAAAATGCCCACATTTACTCTGTGTGTATGCAGTGTTTGTGCATCTGTTCAGTTTGTTGTTTTAACTGTTTTCTGGGCTGCACTTGAAAACAAAAGCGGTCATTTTTATTTTAATAAAAGGAGTCTTTATACTAAGGTCAACTGAAACAATCTTGGCTGCCTTAACTAACTCGCTGGTGATACTATAATACACATTACAATAAATGTTGCTTTCAGATTCACTATTTGATCGAATGATTCAAAACTCACATGCTAACCTTGTTTGTGGTGTCTCTCTGTAGAAGACTCATTTATAGACAAGAGCTAAGAGCTTCTGGTACAACCCTAAAGGGACATGCTGCAGTTATATACTACAGTTATATTACACTAAACTTCAATACATTAACTATAAATTACAAATACCCACAAACAGGTCACAAACAGGTTTAAAGAGCTGTTGGTGTTTAATCCAGCTGTAGCCTCATGGGTATGTTGTTATTATGTCCCAGCTGTGAGTTTGACATTTTCAGCATCCAACAAAGAAAGACCAAAGAAAATGATAAAATAATTAAAAAGAGGACATCTTTCCTAGTCCATAACTAAGATTTGTTAACATATGCATTTTTAATATCTCCACAAAGTAAAGCTAAATAATAAAAGATAATATAACATGGTACATAGCACCTATAGAGCTGGGCTGGAGCTTTCTGAAAAGAAAATGTTTTAAGGATCTGGAGATAAAGATGAGCTGAGATAGTCCAGAAGGATTTCAAAAGGGAAATAAGCAGAAAAAAAGGCTGGTAACTGAAGAAGCAGGAGGAAGCAAAGAACAGAATAGTGTAAGATTTAGAGACAGGCCTGAAAACCATCAGGTCTTAGGAGCACACCCTATTTTCTGCAGTCATTAGAGCGCAGAAAAGAGAGAGAGGTGTCCAGAATGCTGAAACAGGCAGTGGGAAAATGAACTGAATCTGCTTCTTGCTCTGTCAGATTCTGCTCCAGTTCCCTTGACCACCCACGTCAGCAATGATCTGTCTACACTGCCACACACAACCTCTCTGTTGGAGGAAACATGGACTTTTCTTCACTGTGAGATGAATAAAGCTTTATCTTATCTTATCTGTTCTCCAGAGCTTTGAAGATTTCATCAGCTGTGTCCCTTCGGCCCATTTCACCTAAGAAGAACCACTCCACTCCCACCCTCTTCATTTCAGGTGGCCAGGTGAAGAGGGAGAATATATGCGTGAGGGGTGTGTTGTACTCAGGTACTGTGCAGACAGCTCTGTGAACTGGTTATGCACATCTACAAAGGTGAATCTCAACCGGGCATGAATCCAAAGAGCGAGGAAAACTTCTAGTGTGGGAATGGTTCCAGAAACTGCATGCCCCATGGAGCTCAACCACCTCAGGCTCACAGACTCAACCTTTCACCTGGTGAAGTTCTTGGAGAGGATCAAATTCAACCACAACTTCAACCCCCTGACAAGCAGAAAGCTGGACCCACTCCAGTCCGCATACCGTCCAGGCATTGGTGTGGGGCAAACAGTGACCTACCTGCAGCAAAGAGCACCCTCACGCACTGGCAGCGCAGTGAGGGTCATGTTTATTGACTTCTCCAGTGCAGATCCAACCAGCACTTCTCAGGAGGAGGCTGGAAGCAGCTGGAATAGACTGAATGCCTTAGCTACAGACAGCAGGAGCATGTGAGACTTAATAACTGTGTGTCCAACATGTTGAAGCATGGAGGCTCAGTGGAAGAAGGATAGACCCAATTCTTTTCCAACCTTTATACAGCTAACTTCAAACATGCCATCAATTTCTATTACTGGTCACATCTCAGATGAGAATGAGCTGAAGTAAGGAAAGTGGAGTCCTTACTGGCTTTTCTAACTGCTGTGAGCTGAACCACTAATTCTATAGACGTCCTCTTCAAGAAGATCCAAAGTTACCTCGACCTGCTTTTATTAAAAAATTATAAATATATTTTCTGCAGCGGTTGTGAAAGCTCTGAGAGGGACTGATAACAAATGTCAGGTAGATCTTGGTTTGCCTGTTTATAATGTTCAAATCTGTACCACAGTTCAAGGAGAAGCACCATAGCATGCACATCATTTCAATTCAACAACATTCAGACTTTTAAACATCAGCATGATTTGGATCTCAACTATTTCATCCATCACCTTGTGTTTTGTCCTTACATAAAGCCGAATTCATAACTATACTCTGACTTTTTGTCTATACACTACAAGAACCTGAAGTGTGTCTTTACATCTGTATATTTATTAACACACAGACTTCAAAAACAGAAACCTGAATTTACAAGCATGGCTGACAATTTTGTGTTATTGAGTCGCCTATGAGGTAAGTCAAAAATGGTACAAACATTTCAGGCAAAGTGCTAAAATTAGAGCTAGCATATTTATCGTTAACTTTGGACAACTAAAGCTTCAAAAATGGTTCCTCTTATTTTAGGCATGACTAGACTTACAAAAGCACCTGATTAACACTGGCACGGCCATCTGTCATAGCTGCCTGGAAAAATTTAGATTTTGAAAGAGTGTGATGTAAACATTGCATCTTTCCAGAGTGCATGAAAGGAACATTTCAGAGTTTCAGTTTAATTCAGTGAGACACATTTAAAAATCATAACGTTGCATCTATGGCAATTAGGAAAACATACAGCAAGCCAGTAAGGATACAGGAAAAATACCCCAGGCAGTCAGAGGTGCAGATACCTTGTCCATGTGGGTTCAAGAGGTGTTTTGAGTTTAATAAAAGGCTGACAGGCCTAACAAGGTTGAGGTCATCCCAGCTCTAATAACTCAGCAAGGAAACACGTCTGTCTCCATGACTCTGTGAGGGGAGACCTGACATTTCAGTTAACACACTGGTAAATTTAGTGGAGGGCGCAGACTCTGGCTATCTAGTTTCAAGCACGCACATGCACAACCATCACCATGAACACATAGAAGCATAGTCAGACATACGGACGCTACAGAGGGATGGTTGTTTTCTTACTTGGGTAAGCAGACTGTACAATTTGAAAAGCAGCCGCTGCACAAACACTATTCTCCTTGGAAAACCTTCACCAACAGTGGTAAATATTCTCTCATTAATACAGGAAAGTAGCAACAGATACCACAGTTTCACTGTGTATTTCAGACTGTCCCACATGTGCATGCAATGGTTCTGTTTGGTAAGTAAATACGAAATAAACTATCAGGTCATAGCAGCATTAAAAGTTGCTACACAGCATCTAATGCTGACATGCTCTTCTGCAACACATGTTTATCTATGAGTAACACATGAAGAATATTATGAACAGGATGCACATGAAAAGTGGCTAGTGCCAGTATGATTACTTTTGTTTTATAAAGTGGCATATTGCTTTATGTCTGTTGCATGAGCATACAACAAATGTTGGCACAATATTTTCTCATTATTCCTTAAGATGCAGTACTGCCACATGTTGTAGTTTTTAATGTTATGAAAACTAAAAAAAAAAAAAAAACTCTTCAAAGAAATACCCATAAATGTCAGTATTAAAAATAAATGCTTCTTAAATCACGCAGTTGAGCTTTATTTTGGTCACCACAACAAACTGATGGAAATATTGGAAAATAGGGCTGCTTACTTACTTGAGAAAGCGACTGAGATACTGGCGGCTGCAAGGCGACCAAGAGAAGACCCCGTTGTGGCCGGCTAACGTGGGAGACATGATGTTGCCCTCGGACTTTTTGCAAACGTTGCCTTCGCCATCGTGGACCATTCCAAAACTGGGGAATGAAAGAGTGCACAGAAAAACTTCCTGCGGTGAAAGAACCCCATTATGACAAGGGTAAAGGATTTTGCAAAAGCAATATTTTGAAGAAGTAGCAAATAAGAGTGAGTGAGGAGAAACCAAGATACAGAAGTACTGTATGTGGAAATATTTGATCAATTTAAATATTTCTAATTTTTATGACCATGTGATCAGGCAGTGAAAACCCTTACTTGTGTCCAGATTCGTGGGCAATAGTGAATGCCAGACCGAGGCCAGTGTCTTCATTTATGGTACAACTCCGGTACTTGCTGCACATTCCGCTAATTGGAGCAAAGCCTGCAAAACCACAGTTGCACATTTTCAAATTTGACATCAACTGATTTAACCTGTGGTCCAACAGGAGCAAACAATAACTGCTGTCAAACTATGAGAGTAGCTGAAGAAAATTTCAAACTTTTTAGCTGTAAAATACAACTCTTAAGCAGGAATCTCACTATAATCTTAACTCCCTGCGAACTGCTCGGACAAATCCTATCAAACACAGCAGTGGATGGCAAACAGAGTCAAAATCCCTCCATATGCTGAGGTTATTGGACATAGTGGGAACATTCCCAAACCCCCCTGCTACCTTTTACTTCACTTAAAAAAATATAACTCTGTTCTCTCATCTTTCTCATATCTATCTTTTGCTTTTAAAATTCCTTTTAAAATCCAGCGCCATCTATTCCCATTTCTCTAGACTCTTTTCAGTCTATCCTCTCCAAGCACATACAACTCACCCCTGGCTGTGAATCAAAAAAGGACACAAGGGGGTCCTTATTTAACATGTGTCCCAGTGGAGAATTTAGCTTTAAGTTTTCTTAAATGAATGGCTTTAAACCTGTTCACTGAAGAGGGCAAAATCACTAAAGCAGTTTCTCATGTGAATAACTAATAATGATATTAAACATAAATAGCCAGATGAACTTTGAGAACGATCCAGTTTTCTTTGTGTCAGTAAAGAGACATTTCATATATAGTAATGTGTTTTGATTTTGAATTATGGACAGAAATATGCAAGGATAGAAAATGCAAGTACATTCTTTACACCTTTGGAATTCAATCAGCACTTTTTTTGATTATATACACATGCACACCTTTGAACTAGGCCAGTGATTAGGGATAATGCTAGCTTTGAAACTGAAGTAAGAACTTAACATGTGAGGTCTGAAGTGTCTGTGCATAAGTGTCTCTGTGCATGTGTCACTGTGTGTCTTTGGAAGAGATTTTTTTTTTTTTTTCTCACAGGGTGGGAGACAACAAAAAGTCAATTGGCTCCTGACCAGCAAACTGCTGTTGTGTGTTTTATTTAATAGCGTGTACTCTCAAACACTAAGTGGGTGCACATACAAAGAACATACTGTTTTGGATGTTCTGTGAGCTTAGGTGAAAACTTGGTAGCTCAGTGCAGCTTATTTTTTTTTCCTGATTTTGCAGTTATGCGCAACATTTTTCTAAAGTCTGTATTAAGTGCACAACTAGAATTTGTTGTACACTCAGTGCTCTCGCAACACTTTTATAATGGTTGGCATCTGTTGCTGTAAAATTGGTGCACGAAACCTGCAAATCTTGCTGAACATCTGGTTTGGCTTGTGACATCCTACAGGTAGGTCACACAGTGTGGAAGTGGACAGGAGCATCTTCCCAGACTTTGTCACTGCTAAGTTACAGTAAGTTACAGTATCAGCTTTTCATATATGCTTTATCCTATACATGTATAATATGACAAGTGTGATCCCATCCTCATTTACTTTACCGGATATCTGGTAAAGTAAAAAGGAATCCAACCCTTTGGGAAATCTCAGATATGTGTTTCCACCTCCTTTCTGACCTGAAATACTTTTCAACACAGGCTTCATGGGTTTAATTGAGGAAGATGTGTTCAAGGAATTTGCACAATAAAAAGGAAAAATTCATTTGGTTTTCATTCCTTTCAGGGTCATTGTAACTAATAACTAGAAAAACCTGTGTAATATCATGATACAGAGTGTTTTCTTGAACCTATAGTTAATTTTCTGTGCTAGAAACCCTACATCAGTATGAAAATTCAATAAACTGAAGAGATATGAATACACTGATCTTATGAATACCATCTGTCTGACTTGTTTTAAGTGAAGAAAAACAACAGCTCACTTCTCATTATATTAGCGTCACTGCTTTCCCCGCTGCCGGTTTATCGGCAAAGATTCTTAATTAGACAGGATTTTTATTCCTGCAGATTTTGCTTGTGTGATTTTTGAGCTGTCCAACCATAAGCAGGGCAATGAAGACGTACCGAGTGTATCACATGGTTCATTCTTCCAAGAACAGATGTCAAATCCTGTGAGAAGGATGGCGTGGTCGTGGCGTCGGCCCTCTCTGCCTCTAAGAGTTGACTGCCAGTGGCAGAAGCTGTTCAGTGTGTGATCTGCATGGTGGTTAATCACTAAACCATCCTGAGTAAAAAAAAAAAAAAAAAAAAAACAGAAGAAAATACAGTTCTATTTTTATGCTAGAAAAGCATTCTTGCCACATTTATAGCATTTTTTAATTCCTTGCATGATCTATACAATCACTTCCGAAGTTTTTTAAGAAATATCCATTACATGAATCAGCAAGTTTAGTTTTTTCTTCAGCATATGTAAGTGTTTTATGTAATATCAGAGAATAATGAGACTAAGAAACTCAGAAAAGCCTACTATGTGATGAGAAGTGATTTCCACTGTCCATCAACCAGCATCATTTTTATATCTGATATTCAAGAAAATATTTGACAGGCTGCTGAATTAGGATAGAAGTCTAAGTGCAAGATGAAACATTAACACTTTCTCATAGTTTTGTGACTGATAGTGTTATATTAGAGAGACAGAGTGAAAGAGATACATAAAAAAAGAATTTTAAAGGCTGCATAAGACTTAAAACTGAAGTAATAATATATCTATAGCTGGTGGTGAGACATTTTTTCATGTTTGCCCTTCCTTGGAAGGACAGTGAAAATCCATGAACATCACAGGTGGAAGAAAAAGCATATCCCACTGTCCTTGAAGTCTGACAACATCCCACCTGTTCCTTTGACTCATGTCTTTCCTCAGGAATCTACCTTCTAAATCTGGCAAGGAGCCAAGGAAACGCAAACACTATAATTAACCACTGTACAAGTCTTCAGTAGTTTGGATAACCTCGAGAAAAGGATATAGAGCTCACAGGCATAAAAAAAAAACAAACCAGGAAGCTTGTCTTTCTTTTGTTTTTTTTTTGTGTTTTGCATTTTCTGTATGTCTGAAGCTCCATGAAAGACAGAAAATAAAAATGTTCAAACAGACCACAGATGCTCACCTGCTCTTCATCCAAAAGGATGAGGCCCACTATGACAATGTTAATATTTCCTCCGATTGTGCCATCTTTGAACAGACTAGAGACCTACGGTGGAGAGCACAAAAAGCACAAATACATTTAATCATTATTGCTTTCCTCTTAAATCCTTTCATTCATTTACAACCATTTAGTAAAACTCCTCCCTTCTACTCTGTTAAACTTGTCAACAATGTAAAAACACTCTCAGATTCAGTTTCACCCAGTAAAAAGCAATGTACAAAAAACTTCCTACCTGAGACTCTACAGAAGATTAAACTGCTTTGTTGGTGGAGTGAAATATGGCTTAACATGCATTCTTAGTAAATAAAAATTTGCCTAGAATAAAATACCTCCAGTACTCAAAAGTAAGCTTTTGAATTATCTTAATACAAATGTTTCTTACTGTTTTTGAGTCTACCAAAAAAAGAAAATGTAAATCCATGAAATGATTATGTATATTTTTATGATTTACATATGGTTACAGGATTGATCTTTGATGTAGATTCCACTGAACATAAAATAAAAGCACCTTTACATTCTTGTAGAAAATAACACAGAAAGTGCTTTTGATGGTATCACTAAGGTCTGACAACCTCCACGTCTGTTTCCAATTCAGTGCCTTTTACAGATATCTGATAAATCATAACAGTGTGGGTACAAAACCCCGTTATTCCCCTTTTTCATTCTCATTCATTCCTTATGTTCCTGATCTTTGGTCTTCCTTTGCACTGACTCATGTGAAGACACACAGCTGAGGTTTGTTAACAGGCTTGAGGAAAAAGAAACTCCGAGGACAAAGAGCAAATCAAAGCTATTTGCGTCAACTAAGATAGCTTAAAACACAGTGTTTGACAGAGTGCCGGATTTGCACATCCTGATCTGATCAAAGGGGACCCAGCAAATCACTATGTTTTAATAGCCACACAGAGGAAGAAATCAGTTTCCATGGAGCTTCAGTGTTTTGAAGCACTTTCTTTTTGTTGTTATTTTTTAAAGGTCTTTTTTACTGATATAGGGAAGACAAAAATCTGTGCAAATATTGGAGTGTCTTACTTATATCAAATAACCTTTTTAAGACCTTTTAGAACTGGCAGGTGGGGGAGAGCTTTGGCTTTTTCTGTGAAACCTCATACTGTATTTAGGTGACTCCTCCGCGGTGGGTTTTGACTGCTCCAGCTGGGTCTCTGCTAGTGGGAACTATGTTTTCAAAATAGATGGATTATCTTTGGATTTGTCAGTCAGTCATTAAGTAGCAAAAAGAGCGTGAAGGAATCCACTTGCATATCAGCTGAGAAGAGCAGGGGGACACTGCAAGTGTTACGCCAATGATCTCACTCAGATATCAGTTTCATGTTTTTAGATGTGCTCCTTCTTAAAACTTGGTCTGGAAAACCTGGCTATCAAGTCACAAAACCCTAAGCTATGGAAGACCACTAATAACCTGCATGGTAAGCTGCTGTTACAACTGTATGAAGTTGAAATGTGCAGGAAATCTTGAACTAATACACGCAAACGAGAAATAACCCACTGCCAACTCACACCCCAAAAATAGTATAAACACAATATATAAAATGTGCATTAACAGAAATAGGTATTCTGGATACTTGGAGAAAATAATAACAATGCAAATAACAGCTAAATATTTTCACAACTTTTCATACAGGTTTAGTTCCTCTGCACAAACTAGAGGGATAACATAATTTATGAACTTACTATTGTCATCTCATAAGTATTTCCAGCAGTGTAAACCTTATTTTCTACTACAGAAAAAAGGAGAAACATTGCACTTAGTATTGCAATGGAAACATCATTTAGTCTGCTCGGTGCACACAACTATTCAGCTCAACTATGTCATACAGAAATAAAACCTATTGCAATTCTAGTTGAGTGTCAGTTACATCATATGTAATTAGTAGACAGTGAATTTCATAGAGCTGTAAGTTTAGTTCAAGACTTTGAGAGGTAAATATTTGATAGGCTACAAACTGTCACCTGCTGCAAGATGTAGTAGCCATAAAAGGAATGATCACTAGTTTGTTGTAAAAGTGTTTTATGCATTGATGTTAAAAGTATGAGATACTGAATAACTCCACTACAAGCTGAAACAGGATATTTAGCTTATTTTTTCCACTGATTTCTGATGCCGAGGCATCTGTAGCCAGCAGATGCTAATGATTCAACTCCAGCATATACATAGCCAAGAATAATGCCAGCATATCACCAGCCAGTACATGTATAATCTAACTGCATCACTGACAAACGTAATGTTTGTTTTACAGTATTTTTTTTTACATATTTAACCCAAAACTCTGAACAAAAGACATGAAATACACCACAAGACCCTGACAGCATTTGTACATAACATCCCACACAGATGTGTATTTCCCTCACCATATTCAACACTGTAAGAGCATAAGTGGTGATGTTCTCATGGCCATGGTTGTCCATCATCTTTTTGTCCACCACCACGAGCATCTCCACATTGAGCTTCTGACTGACCCGATTCTTCATCAGCACGGCCCTTTTGTTTCTGGGGACAAACTTGTACTCATCCGGGAGAACTAAAACATCCTTCTCTGGAAGTTTGGGCATATCTGGAAAAAAAAAACAGTTCAAGGCAGAAAAAATTAAGTTGGAATTATTAAAAATAATTAAGCTGTTTTTAAGACAAATTATGTGTTAACCTGAGTTTGAAAAGCTTCATTTGACTTAAGAAAGCTTTTAAGTTACTGATGAAAGAAAAAGCAGTAGGCCATATATGTGACAACCCTTTCTTTCCATGTCTGATTATATATGATGCATGTCACAAAAGTTGTGAAAATGACTTGTAGTTATTGTCCAAATGGTACATTTGATTGTGAGTCCTTCTGGCAAGTAGCTGACAACCATTCTGAATGATTAAGTGTACTTTCTTTTATGGGCTGATATCATAATAAAACTGCCCTCAGAGCTTTCTTTTCTGTTGTTGACTCTGGCAGCCTCACTGTTATGCTACCATTAAGTAAAGTGTGAAACCACGGCATGTGCTGTGGGTTAGCTGACAGCTACAGGAAATCACAGCGATGGCGAGAAAAAACAAATGTAACATTTATGTGGTAAAAGCAAATCCATTTCTCTTTCCAGGTATGTGTATATTTTTTAAATTCGTCATGTGAAGTCAAATTAAATCCATCAGCTTCTGTGTTTAAAATTCAAATGTTAACTATTTTAATTAAGGAAATTTATAATAGCACTCAAAGTTTAATGTTTTTTTTAATGTAAAGCAAACACATTCAGATTACATGTTAAAATTAAACGCCACACTCTGGTCTCTCTTAAAATCTGTCTACTAAATTTGCCCAATGTCCTATTCGAACTGGACTAAAATTACCTCTGGACTTTTAGTGGTTCTAAAATTCCACCCTGACATCTGTATTTAGTTCTGCGCATTCACGCTGGATGAACAAAGTTTGTGTTTCTTGGTCATTTACAGACATTGATCCCGGAAGTGATGTCGAGGCCTCCAATTTTTATTAAACAATTACCTTTTACTTAACATTACACTTAATCATTGATTTAAAAGCAACTGATCAAACACCCAAGAGTTAGATTTCAGTGACTATATGTCACATTTTGAGAAGTGACAGAATTAGAAAATTGCTTGTTGGTTTTTGCTCTAGGTTGCCATGGTAACAGTAAACTTAACGGTAAACGTAACCAGAGCTTTTGTTGAAGCCCTAACAGTTTTGTGCTGTCAGAGGCGCTGAGTTTGATGAAAGACAAAAAGTCTTTTACTGGGTGATGCAGCCACACGTGTCCTCATCTCATTGTCGTTCTTCTGTTCATCTGGATATCTTGGCTGCGTCTCGATTTCCAAGAACACATTTTGAGAAACGGCCCTTATTTCATACGTATCCGTGTGAAGCTTAAAGTTGATTAATTTCTCAAAGTTTGTCATCTTAAAATATTAAATTATCACACTTTATGGGCTTGATATAGGCTGACGTTTTAATATATATGTACCGCAGTTGCCACAATTAAGCTGGTAAAGAGGCAGAAAAGACAACAAAAGGATTTTTTTTTTCTGTCAAGATTCTGGTTAAATTACTGACATGCATTGGATAGGATTAAAATTATCTCATAACCACGTGTTTGCTGAAAAAGCATAGGTAATTTGCGGTGTAATTTTTACGTTACAAATCACAGACATGGCTCATTCGGATGGGATTAAAAACACAGACGTCCTAAGTGATTATTAAAAATTACCGCAGGTCCCCTGATAATTTTAATCCCGTGCGAATGGGGCATAAGTCAAACTCAAATTTGCTACAAAATCTCCACCTCAAAGTTTCAAAGTTAACCAAAACATCCACTTTTCTCTGCCTAGCTGAGATAAACTACAAAGCTGGAGAGGTTTGCTTATTTAGGCACAAAGCAGGTGAGTCCTCAGAGTCTCTACTGGTTTACAAGCCACACAGGTGTTCAGTGATATCATCCAGTGGACATGTAAACACCATTGTGTTTTCACAGGGGACAGACAGCTGGGGTTCTACAAGGTCTAGTGCAGTACCGGTCATATCCCTGTCTGCTTGACTCCTGCGACATCAGCAGCGTCAACTGATCCCCTGGTAATTTCTTCAAGAGCAAACATTTGTCACAGTGCAATGTGAATATAAGTAATCCTCCATAAACCTTCAGAGGTTAAAACTAAAACTGTCAGCGTAAACTGAAATATCATTCATATTTCATCAAGGTAAATATTTACCCAGTATATTGTGTTTAGATGTTCTTAGATTCTTAAATCAAATACTCTATAGTTCAGAAAGGCTGCATTACAGAATTCAAAGGTCACTTTATGAAACCTTTTCTCTTTAACAGAGACAGTATTAATGATGTGTTAACAACCACAAGTCAACAAAGACAGTCAAACCTTTATAACATGTTGCACTGTTATCATAACTGCAGAAATATAGAAAGTGTGTATGAATGTTTTCTGCGCTCGTATGACATAAAGGCATCCTCAGAGAGCAATACAATGACCATGGGAACATATTTTATTGGTAGTGTATTTTGATCTACTCTTCGCACCAAGCCACAACAACGTCATGCCGTCCACAGCAAACACATTAAGCCAGAAATGTCAACAGATGCATTGGTGGTCATATTGTATGCTTTTTCATTTTGTGGGTGAAACTGGAAGTGATAAGTGTTCAACATGTGGCTTAGATTTAACTTAAGGTCAAAATAAATAATATAATTATATCTGAAAATGTAAAAATATTATGGCAATGTGAGTAGTACGTGTAAGCAGGAATATCTTTGTTCATTAGCCCTCAGTTGGAGATCTGGAAAGGGCAAAAATGACTACTTGACATTTTTCAGAAGAAAATATGCTCATAATCTAATTTAGTTAAATAAATTTAGAAAACATCCAAAAGGCAAATGCCCCTCAAGAGGGAGAATTGACTGGACTTAACCCTTATTAAAAATGACCTCCTGCATCATCAGTGCACAAGAAGCGATGTGTTTTTACAGTATTTCCTTCCATGCTGTTTCATTGTGTCTCATGGTTTATTTAATACCCCAAATCAGAAAAAATAATAAGAATTAAAAAAAAAAAAACTTTGACTAATATTATCTGCACACATTATGAAACCAGTATTTTTCTTGACTAGTATGTGTTCCTTTATTCTTCAGCAAGGCTTTTATATTATGTGCAGAATGTAGTTGTGCTTATCTTGCTGAAAAACGCATGTTTGTCTCTAGGAACACTATCATGTAGACACAAGCTCATGTTGCTGAATATCTGAGTGTATCTTTCTGCATTAATGCTGCAATCACAGAAGTATAAGTGACCTTTGCCAAGGGTGCTGATATACCACATAAGACACCGGCTTTTGAGCTGAAATACTAAAAAAGACATGTTTTTGCAAATAAAACTCTAGATTTTTCCATGCCATCCTAACTTTTTCTGATATGAAGTTGTGGAAATGTGGATAGAAAACAGCTACAGAAGTGTTTAAGGCATCCAATCATGAAGAGGAATATAAGTGTGTAGGTGGAGATTAGAATGAGAAAGTGCCCTTACATACATTTCTTCCTTCTCCCACAGAAGTGTTGCCTCTGCTTCTCCCCTTGTCTGTAATCACTGTGGTGACGGGCGCCCACATGATGTCTTGATCGGTCACCGTGACTCGTACTGTTATTGTTGTCTTGAAGAGAACCACAATTATTTTGTTGTCTCTGCATGAGCCTATGTTGATCTTCATTGACCATTTCAAAGGTAGAGTCTGTCTTTGAAGGGAAGTGTCCCTGTGATTTGTGATAAGATGAATCTGTGGACCTCTTCTGGAGCATCCGGGGCTGGAGATGCTTCTGGTTTGTCCAGAGGTCGCCATCACTTTTATAGAGAATGTGTGGTTGGTGACTGATCGGTGCGCTGAAGTTCTCCTTCTGTGCAAGGCTCCGTGACACTGGTCGGAGGAAGTAGTCAGAATCCCGTGTTCGTATCAAACCTGACTAAAGGCAAAACAAAAGGTCCAATTAGATTCACAACACTGGTAACAGTGGTTTTATTTAAACTGTGGTTGGACTCATTTTAAAGTGCGACCAAAGAGAAAACAATTCTGTAAGAGGATCAATTCTCCTACCTATGAACCATCACAGGATGAAATAGTTGTAGAAAATGGATGGATGGATGAATGAGTACATACTGCTGATGTCCAACACATCAAGAACTGACAGATTTGCTTTAATTAAAAGCAATCTGAAGGGCTCCTGTCACATAATAGCCACAATACCATAACTTGCTTCAGTGATTTGTTGAACAACTCAACCTGTTTCTGTCGGCTATCAGTCAAAATCTGACCCTTGGTCACTGCAAAAATGACCCTAGGTCAATTATTAGCCATGTTTTTTTTTCGCCCTCAACATCTGTTTTGCTGTTCAGGGTCAAATGTTATCAGCTAAATCTAAACAGAACCGGTCAAAAGAAGGGTTTTCAACCTCAGAGGCTTGTGGGATTTTTTTTTTTTTTTTGTTACCATGAAAATCAAGCCATGTATAAGAAATCTAGCAAATAAAATCATTTCCTCAAACTGCAACTGGAGTCAGAAACATGAGGCCGAGAATATTATTATAAGTACCCAAGAGTGTACTTCATTTTGTTTCATTCTGGGGAAAAAGAAATGAAAAATAGAGTCCATTATTAAACAAATAAATGTTCAGAAAAGTACTCATTCATTTTACTTTATAGTTCTTTCTATCAAGTTTTTTTGTCTTTCTTAAAGAGAAAGAAAGATTTTTAGTTTTTACATGCTATTTTAAACTCAAATTACATCAATATCAAGACTTAAAGATATCTTTCTCTTTTTTTCTACCTAATCATGCACCACATTTGTGTTGAAGGTCAAATTCCCAGATCCAGTGAGTTCCCAAAAACATCAACAGTTGTCCTCTGACACAAACTGAAAAAAACAGTGGGAGTGATGAGGATGTGACTGGCCCAGTGTGTGTGTGTGTGTGTGTGTGTGTGTGTGTGTGTGTGTGTATGAGAGAGAGAGAGAAAGAGAGACTGTGTGTGTTTGATACACAGTCTGTGTATCAAAAAAACTGTTTAGGTTTTGTTGTGAGTCAAAAAATAAAGGCAAAAAAAAAGGTCTGGTGGAAAAAAAATGATAAATAAACAACTAAATGACTGCTGGTATGAATGTGAGTACGTTAATTAATATCTGTGTGTCCATTAAAGGGTGAAATGTGTTTAGATCTGATAATTAAGTCTTGTAAAAACAAGTCTCCATTCAAAGTGATTTTGGTAGAGTGGCTTTCATCTTTCATTTTACTAATTTTGTCATTAATTCTAAAACATTGGCTTTGACCTCACAACCAGATTAGATCATAGTTGAAAAAATGGAAAATTCTGTGACTGTATTAAAAATTAAGTGGTTGTATAATGTATTAATTGATCTCTAGTGACCGAACAGGCTAATTCTCTTTATTTTTATAAAACTGTGAATAGCAACACTGTCCACTATGATTTAAAAAAATATGCACATGTGACTGGATAACGCCTGATGTGTTAAGATCATGGTTAAAAGTGGGTTAATATCTTTACCACAGGCCAGTGGAAGGCAGTTGGTGTCTGCGGGTGTTACTGTGGCAGCTACTGATCTTTTTTCATCATGCAGAAACTGATCTTTCAGACAAAATATAACCACAAAAACTAACATAGAATCAAACTGCTTTTTGGAACATACTGTATATGTAGCCTGAAACACAGCACTTAGTGCAATGATTATAATCCTTTCTGGCCCTTTCAAAGCACACACTCACATACAAAAAGTATGTGTGGTTGGAACCTTCATAATGAGATCTTCAAAGTTGGTGTTAAAATCCCCCTGAAATTCCCCCACTGCAGCTACATCCAAGACAACATTGTACTCAGAACAATGAAACAATGCTCACTTCAGATGGATGACTCAATTTAGCTTTGGGGACTAAGAAAGACAAGTTTGGAGGATTAATTATTGAACAAAATGTACAGAAGAAAAATTTGAAGGCGGATTACTTATGCTTTGCCACTTTCATCTGTCAATGGCCTGCCATGAAACACCCCAACAAGTCATTCCTTACAATCACATTTGACAAGTGGTGCATTATTCCACATGGCACTGACCCCACCACTATGTAATCACTGGCAATTGTCAACATTTGGTTCCAAGTCACAGTGAGACCTCTGACCTGAACTGTGCTGCCGACAGAGTCCAAAACCTCACATGCTAATCATTTATTCTGTTTGGATGGGTGGGTGGCGGTGAGGTGGGGGTATGGGAGTGTAGTTTAGGGCCTTTGGAGAGAGGGAATGAAAGAAAGTGCTCCTTCTGATTTTCTTTTTTGCCTTGAGGGGTTTATGTTTGGTTAGCTCATTGTAATGGCAGTACAATGGGATGGGACAGACAAATATGAGCAGAAGACAAACGTGGGACTCACTCGTGCAGTCTGAACACTTTAGGTGTTGTCAAAGGGAAGGATACATGCATGTTTCAATCTTTAATGGGTTTACTGTCACTTCTCAGTTACTCTAAGGGCATCCTGCATGGTTGAACTGAATTCTGGGTTTTTATATATATATATATATATATATATATATATATATATATATATATATATATATA
>JAOWBL010000673.1:0-17030 GCA_028564865.1 Zenarchopterus dispar | reverse complement strand
ACACTGCCTTATCCACCTCAGACAGTTGTACTGCAGCAGCAGCCAGTTTACTACACCACCACCCCTGTACTGCAACCAATGTCCTATGTATTGTCCCAAGGAACTAGTTTTCCTGGGATGTTTCTGATCAATGGTCCCCAGGGACCATCGGATCTTGTAATTAGTGGAGCCCAGAGCCCTCTTTCAGGGCTTGTTCTTCAGAATGCTGAGGGCCTTCAAAGCCCCAAAACCCCTCTAAACCCCATAAGCCCAGTCACTCCGACTGTGTTTCTCCCTGGTAGTCCAGCATCGCCCCAGAGTTCAGTCTCAGCGGAAGGCTGGAAAATAATGGGGCCAAATCCTGATGGTAGTTATATGTTGGTCAAGGATGAGGATTTTCCAAACAAAGACGTGAAGTTAGAGCCAGGTTCACCTCAGGGCATTTTGACTGGAGGTGCTACCCTGGATAAAAGGGCTGCTACCCCTCAGAGGGTATTAAATTTGGCAGTCCAAAGCAGTGCTTTCAAACACCAGTCCTCAGAGCACACTATCCTGTGTGGTTTAGATGTCCCGCTGAAGCAGTCTACTTGAATCTAATTAACAATTATCATCACCTTGGCATCAAAGTCTGAACAACTCTGTTAATGACACAGAGATTTGTATCAGGGTGTGCTGAAGCAGAGAAACATCTAACACATGCAGGACAGTGGCCCTTGACGACCAGGGTTGGGAAACACTGACCTAGAGGATTATGTGCTATTGCTTACTCAGTGATGTTGTTGCTAAAAAAGGGGGTGGTTGTTGCACTGAGACAAAACTCAGTGTGGTCAAATAAGGAAAGTGGAGTTAGACACATACACTTTTTCAGATGTTTTATTTTGTGGCCAAGAATGTCAGTGACACATCAGAAGACAGAAAGTCTCACATTTATTTAGCTACGATAGATACACCTGGGACTGATCAGGTCAGAATGAAGTGTTTTAAAGGAATTAATCCATTAAAATGATCTTTTGTTTGATTTGAATTGTGGCTGTGTGTGTGGTAGAACAACTTATGAGTAGAACATTCTAGCACCAGCAGACAGTGGTGAGACTTTTCTCTTGAGAACGAGAGAGGAATTCTGATGGCGAGCTAAACTAACAGCTGTCATCCAACAGCTACTCAAATTGAAGGCAACAGAGGAGCAACTTTTGACCATCTAAAACAATTCTAAACTCATGAATTCCAGGGCATTTTGGGCGAATGCTATATTACAGATCATAAGCCTGCATGAACATTGCATCGGATGGACTGAGTTCAGATGGCGCAATTTGTTTTGCGACATATTATTCCAATATGGAGTTCTATGCTTAAAGAACAAGAGAGAGAGAGTGAATAGTTTTACCATGCAAAGGTGGGAGAGCATAAATACACTTAACATAGTGTTAACCGATGTTTGAGTTTTTTAGATGGCGAAAATTGTTAACAGTTACTTAGCTACTAGCTGTAAGCCTGCTGCTCACCAAAATTTGCCCTGACTCTTCAGATTGGGAGCACTGTGGCCACTATTTATGAAACACTAACTACATACTAACAGATAATGGAAAATTCTGTCAAGGAACCACTAAGAACCACTATGATACAATTCATGTATTACAGTGGTTCTAAGTATTAGAGAAATACAACCTCAGATCAAGAACAATTTCTTTTCACTGTGCCTCTAATTTTGTATTTTAAAGAAATTAAAGCCCAAAAGAAAACCAAAACCAAATCATTGCTCTTTTCATCACCATGCTCACTAATGGGTAAGACAGGGGTCTCAAACTCCAGTCCTTGAGGGCCGCAGTCCTGAATGTTTTTGATGTATCTTTGCAGTAACACACCTGATTCTAATTAACAAGCATCATTAGCTTGTCGTCAAGGTCTGAACAACTCTGTTAACACACAGACACAGCCACTTGTATCATGGTGTGCAGAAGAAGGTAAACATCTAAAACATGCAGGACTGCAGCACTCAAGGACCAGAGTTCAAGACCCCTGAGGTGAGAGGTGTTTCTGCTGAAATGGTCCTTGACTGTAATTGTTATATTTGTATTTCTTTAAGACAGGGGTGCCCAAAGTTGGTCCTCAAGGGTTGCTGGCCTGCAGATTTTAGATGTTTCCCTACTTCAGCACACTTGATTCAAATTAATGATCATTAACAGGTTGTCATCCAAGTCTGTCAATGTCACAGTCATTTTTTGTCATGATGTGAAGAAGCAGGGAAACATCTAAAACATGCAGGACAGCCACCCTGAAGGATCGACTTTGGGCACCCCCACTTTAAGAATCTGACCTTGTGCTTAATTGGTTGAAACATCTACTTCTAGTGAGATAATCAACTGTCTTATATGCTTTTCTATTGGGAATAATTCTTTCCTATTGTGGAAAGTCAAACTCCAAAGTGTTTAGAACTTTCTTTATAACCTGTTCCAGATTGATGTGTCACAGTTTTTGTCTCTCTATGATCACTGCTTATGACATTCTTTGTTTATTTTGTTTTGTTTTGTTTTTACAACTAACTGCAAAGAAAAACCTGGTCAGAAAAACTAGTGCTATTTTGGGTTAGATTTCTGCTGATTCAGATCCAAGAACCTATCATGATGGATCAGATTTAGCACACAGGCCTTCAGTGTTTAGGAATTTCATAAAGCTTCATCTCTTCAAAGAACACCTTTTTTCCTAACACTTCTTACACCCTAACACTTCTAACTTGCTTTGCACATTTAGACCTTTTCTGTTTTCTTTTGTCATTTTCAATAAATTTAAATTGATATAGTTTTCATTTTATACTCATGGCAAGGTTTCTAACTGTAGTGAATCTTGAGTGTTGTTTCTTACTTGTAAGTTGCTCTGGATAAAGACATCAGCTACATCACTAAATGTAAATTTAATGTATAATATCTTTTTTAATCTGTTTGAACCTAAATTTGTTTGACTATGACTTTTAAATTTTAGCTCATACCATATATCCACTTGCTTACTCTGAATGTACATGTAAAGATGCATATTTTCTTTAACTGGCTTAAAGAAAGACTGTTGGAAGTGACCTGAGCCTGCATGGAGAACAGGGGTGTCCAAAGTCGGTCATCGAGGGCCGGAGTCCTGCAGGTTTTTGATGTTTCCGTGCTCTAACACACCTGGCTCTAACTAATGGTTATTAACAGGTTGTCATCCAGGTCTGAACAAGTCTGTCAGTGACACGGTCACTTGTGTCACGGCGTGAAGAAGCAGGGAAACATCTAAAACCTGCAGGACTCCGGCCCTCGAAGATTGACTTTGGACACCCCTGATGTAGAAGGAAGTGTGGTTAAAGCATTGGAATGACTATTTAGTCAAGATTATCGTTGTTATAGCAAATTAGATAAAGCACTTTGTTTCAATGCTATTTTTAGATCAGAAAAACTGTCATGGGAATGTTGAGTTTGATCATTGTTTCATGTAACTGGTCAGAAACGTATACACGAGGGGTGCTCAATCCTGGTCCTCGAGAGCTACTATCCTGCAGGTTTTAGATGTTTCCCTGCTCCAACACACCTGATTCTAATTAATGGTCATTAACAGGGTGTCATCAAGGTCTGCACAACTCTGTTAATGTCACAGTCATTTATGTCATGGTGTGAAGAAGCAGGGAAACCTCTAAAACATGCAGGACAGAAGCTCTCGAGGACCAGGATTGAGCACCCCTGGTATGCACAATAAATAGTATATTGTGTTTAGATGTCCCTGGTTAATATGTATGAGTGCTAAGATGACTTTTTATTTCTTTTAGCTTTTCTTAAGCTGACTTGGTAGTGCATCATATTTCTATGTGTTAATAAAATGTTTTCACAAATATTCTTTCATTCTTTAGCATTTAGATATACAGTATACATATCTTCTCAAGCTGCTGTTTCTGTGAGAAGGGTCACATGAAGTTTGGGGTCCAGAACATCATGAGGAGTTAGGTATCTTTAACACGTGGTGCGGTCTTTCAAATGAAATGCTTTACTTAAGCCAGGGGTGTCCAAAGTCGGTCCTTGAGGGCCGGAGTCCTGCAGGTTTTAGATGTTTCCCTGCTTCTTCAAGCCGTGACATAAGTGACTGTGTCACTGACAGACTTGTTCAGACCTGGATGACAACCTGTTAATAACCATTAGTTAGGGAAACATCAAAAACCTGCAGGACTCCAGCCCTCGAGGACTGACTTTGAACACCCCTGTTTTAGATGTTTCCCTGCTTCTTCACACTATGATACAAGTGGCTGTATCATTGACAGAGATGTTCAGACCTGGCTGCCAACCTGTCAATGACCATTAATGAGAATCAGGTGTGTTGAAGCAGGGAGCCATCTAAAACATCCAGGACAGCGGCCCACGATGACTGGAATTGAGAAACACTGATTGAAGCCTTGAAACTTTATTGTTATTAATTAACCAAAATCAATTAGATTTCCGGCCTCTCCTTGCTATATGTTGTAATAAATAAAAACCAGAGTGTTTTTTTTCTTTTTTTTTTTTTTTGGTAATATATTATAAAATATTGGACTGCATGTTTTAGATCAGAGGTGTCCAACGCTGGTCGTTCAGACCTACTGTCCTGGACATTTTAGATGAGGGGTAATCAGTTCTGGTCTTCATGGGCCTCTGTCCTGCATATTTTAGATCAGGTGCCACCAATCCTGGTCCTTGAGGACTACTGACCTGCAAGTTTTAGAGCATGGGTAGGCAACCCTGGTTCTAAAGAGCCACTGTCCTGCATGTTTTAGACATTTCCCTCCTTCTTCACACCATGACACAAATAACTGTGTCATTGGCAGAGTTGTTCAGACCTTAACGTCAACCTGTTAATGACCATTAATGAGAATCAGGTGTGCTGAAGCAGGGCAACATCTAAAACCTGCAGGACAGCAGCCCACGAGGACTGGAATTGAGAACCACTGCTGTAGCTCAGGGGTGCCTAATCCTGGTCCTTGAGACCTGCAGTCTTGCATGTTTTACATGTTTCCCTGCTTCTTCACATCATGATACAAGTGGCTGTGTCATTGACAGAGTTGTTAAGACCTGGATGACATCCTCTTAATGACCATTAATGAGAGTCAGGTGTACTAAAGGAGGGCAACGTCCAAAACCTGCAGGACAGAGGCCCACGAGGACCATGGATAACCAGCCCTGCTCTAGTTCCTCAGGGATGCATATTTTAGATTTGGCCACTGGTATCATGGTATGAAGAAGCACAGCAACCTCTAAAACCTGCAGGACTCGGGCCCGTGAGGACCGACTTTGGACACCCCTGTTTTAGATGTTTCCCTGCTTCTTCACACCATGACACAAGTTGCTGTGTCTTTGTCAGAGTTGTTTAGACCTGGATGACATCCTCTTAATGACCATTAATGAGAGTCAGGTGTACTAAAGGAGGGCAACGTCCAAAACCTGCAGGACAGAGGCCCACGAGGACCAAAAGCGAGAAACACTTTTAGATATTTCCGGGTTCTAACACATCAGATTCAAACTAATGATCTTGATCAGGTCGTCATCACTTTTGATCAACACATGCACAAACCTGTTAGTGTCACTTTTAAACATTTAACTTGGTTAATCTAGTTAATCAAGCTGATAATCATCATGGACACTCACTCTCTGCATCAGACAGTGGAGTCTCTGAGGAGCTCCTGCAGCAGCGGACTGCTCCACCCTCAGTTTAGGAAGGAGCGCTACCACAGAACGTTCATCCCCACTGCTGTTGGACTGTACAGTTCTGCAAGTTAGTGGGATCCTAGACGCCACCCCCAATGTCACTTTTCAGATGTGTAATAACTTTACAAACTTTCCCACAGTTATTATGTATATAGGCCATATTATTATTTGATCTTTTTTGGTATACAGTACAGTTTTGTATATAGTATTTGATTCTTTGCACTTTTATGTTGTGTTTAACGGCTATGGGCAGTGAATTTGAGAACGGGCTGACATGGCAACCCTCATCCAACAGTTTTCCTAAAACGTGCTCAGAGACTGAAAACTTCACTTTGACACAAACCGCGGGCTGATCTGGATCCCAACAGAAATCGGACCTTTTGAATCTGGAAAAAATGAAATTCCGTGTCATTCTTTGAGATGCAAAACCCCTGACCTGCCACTGGATGTCGCTGTCTAACCGCTCCCCTGCTGTCAGCAGGTAGAGCAGGGGTCTTCAACCCTGGTCCTCAACAGCTATTGTCCTGCATGTTTTAGATGTTTCTGGGGATGGGTTGTTTGACACTGAAGCTTCGGCGCTTGGTTCAAATCCGTGCAGCACAGTGGTTCGGCACAATGTTTCGGAGCGTGTATCAAACGGCGCTGATCACGCGATTGATGACATCCGAAGCGCCGAACGCATTGTTTGCTTCGAAGCACGGTTCACTGACCCACGGTTCAGTAATGATTCATCTGTTCGAACACGTGCGCGCGCTATTCTCAATGAAAGAAAAAGGAATCCCAAACGACGTTCTCGACCAGTTCTGCTGTCCAGTCACAATCTAATTCAGTTCATTGCTTGTAACATGGCTTCTACCAGAAGCCATGTTAAGAGCTGGCGAAGTCGTCAGCCAAAGACGAAACAGGCTTAAACCCAGCACAGTTGAGAAAATCATGTTTTTAAATAAAAATCTGTGAAATGTATCCCATGCCGTCATTTCAGTTTGGCCCTGCTTCACAAGCGCACCCCCCTCTCACTTTATACTTAATATTCAGAATGTAACACAAGCACTTCTCACATAAATGATCACAAACTGTTTTGTTTTACGCTTTTTATTATGTACATCTTTAAGTATAAAAAGGATAAGGAGGCAGGTTGAAGCAGATGATTTACTTGCAGTTCACCACCAGATGTCGCTGTTCTGCGTTGTTTCGAAGCCCCGAATGTTCGAATCATTTTTCAGGCACAATCAGATGAACCCTGTTGAAGCTTCATGAGGCTTCAAATCCCATCCCTAGATGTTTCTCTGCTTCTTCACACCATGATACAAGTGGCTGTGTCACTGACAGACTTGTTCAGACCCTGATGACAACCTCTTAATGACCTTTAATTAGAATCAGGTGTGTTGAAGCAGAGAGACATCTAAAACATGCAGGACTATGGCATTAGAGGACCAGGGCTGGCCACTGCTGGTATAGAGTCTATACCAGGGGTATTGAACTCCATGACTCAAGGCCCGGTTTCCAGCAGGTTTTAGGTGTTTCCTTGCACCAACACAGCTGATTGTAATCTATGGTCATTAAGAGGTTGTCAATAACATCTGAGCAATTCTGTCAAGGAGTCATTCATGTCATCATGTGAAGAAGCAAGGAAACATCTAAAACAGTGGTGTCCAAAGTCAGTCCTCAAGGGTTGCTGTCCTGCAGGTTTTAGATGTCTCCCTGCTTCAACACACCTGATTCTAATTAAAGGTCATTAACACATTGTCATTTAGGTCTGAACAAGTCTGTCAATGACACAGCCACTTGTATCAGGGTGTGCTAGAGCAGGGAAAGATCTAAAACGTGCAGGACACTGGCCCTGGAGGACCAGGATTGCTCCCCACCCCCAGGTCTATATTCTGAGGAAAGCTTACATTAAAATGGCTACAGTAGATTTTTTAATGTTAAATTACAGTAGAAGCGTTTATTTCTACTATTCTGCTCTCAGAATCTCACAGTGACCTGCAACAAATGGTGAATATTTTTTGTCCATAATGTACTCACTCTGAGAAAACTCTTCATTAGAGTCAAAACCTGTCTTTATATGTTAATAAAATGCACACACACACACTGAGGGAGGGAGAGAGAGAGAGAGAGAGAGAGAGAGAGAGAGAGAGAGAGAGAGAGAGAGAGAGAGAGCGAGCGAACAGCTGAAACCATCACATGTTCTTTCCATTTAATGTCAACTGTAACTGCCTGCAGCTGTGGGTGGATGCAACATATTCTATATTCAAATTTGTGCTCATTTGTCATTTATGACTCAGTGTTTAGGGACAAGAAATTCAATCACTTCATACAGGAGTGGGCAACCCTGGTCTTCAAGAGCTAACGTCCTGCAGGTTTTAGATGTTTCCCTGCTTCTTCACACCATGACACAAGTGACTGTGTCATTGACAGACTTGTTCAGAGCTGGCTGGCAACCTAATGATGATTACTAATTAGAATCAGGTGTGCTGATGCACAGCAATATCTAAAATAGAGGTCTTAACATCCAGTCCTTCATGTTACGGATATATCCCTGCAACAACACACCTGATTTAAATTAGAGAGCTTAACAGATTGTTGTCAAGGTTTGAACAAGTTTGTCAAGTACACAGTCATTTGTATCATGGTGTGTAAAAGCAGGGAAACATTTAAATTAAAAAAACCTGCAGGACTGCAGCCGTCAAGGACCAGGGTTTGAGACACCTGATCTAAAGCATGCAGGACACCATCTCTCGAGGACCAGGATTGCGTACCCCTGATTTCATAGTTCTCTGAACAATGTGCACATGACATAATAGCAGTTTCCTGGGTTTCAGCTGGGTTTGTGTGTGTTGGCTACATGAGAAGAGTAGCATCTCTTTCTAATTATGAATAAGCTGTGCCTGCATCACTCTTAATATTTTGTATCATAACCTGTGGCTCTGTAACACATAAAACCAGCAGTTTAAATGTTTACTTGCTTTTATGAAATGGTCTGCGTCTCAGCAACAGGAGAAGTGAACCTTTGGCTTTGTAAGCTACACTGTTAAAAATCTTAAATACCTATACAGAGCCTAAGGTGTATACTTTTTGATCCTGCAAATAGTCTGAAGCTTTTCTTTCTAGGGTAGCCAAAGACAGAAAGGTCAGTGGGCTGGAGCAGCCTTGATAGATACTGCAAACACTTTTTTCAGGTTGGTCTTTCAGGTCAGGGGGTGAAGGTGGCCTGGCCAGAGAAGTTTGCAGCATATTCATCTGTAGAAAGGTAGTATGTTTGAGGTTTTTCTATTGTGTGCTGCACAGCTATGTTGGTGTTTGATCCTGAGGCCTAATATCAGACACACCTTTAAGGGACATGGAGGTACGTGACAGCTCAAGTTTTAAAATAGCATTAAAACAGGGAGGAGTTAGAGGGGGAACTGGCACAAAAGGAGTGGTGCAGAGGTGTGAAAGGAGGGATGAAAGTATAGAATAAAAAGGCTCCAAGTAATGTAAGCTTAGACATGAAGTAAGACAACAAGAGACTGCTGCATACCGTGGCTTGTCTGCACTTACGGTTTGGTTCTCCTGCCCAGAAATGAGGCTGCTCCTTCTGTTACTGCTCTTCTTGGTAAGTGCTCACACTAAAGCAGGGATGGCCTTGAAGGGTCACTATTCTGGATGTTTAAGATCAGGGGTTTCAAACTCAAGTCCTTGAAAGCTGATATGCTGCACATTTTGGATGTATCCTTGCAACAACACACTGCATTCAAATTAATGATCATTAGCTTGTTCTTAAGGACTGCACAACTCTGTTAATGACACAGTCATACCTGTCAGAGTGTGCTGAAGCAAGGAAACATTTGAAACCTGAAGACTGCAACCCTCAAGAACTCAAGTTCAAGACTTGTAGTTCACCAAGTTTTCTGCTGTAATACAACAAATTTTAACTAGTGATCATGCACAAGTCTGTTGATGCCACGGGTATTTCTATCAGGGTGTGTTGATGCAGGAAAACATCTAAAACAGGGGTGTCCAAAGTCGGTCCTCGAGGACCGGAGTCCTGCTGGGTTTAGATGTGGCCGTGCTTCTTCATACCATGATACAAGTGGCTGTGTCATTGACAGACTTGTTCAGACCTTGATGCCAGCCTGGTAATGACCATTAGTTAGACTCAGGTCTGTTGGCGCAGAGCAACATCTAAAACCTGCAGGACTCCGGCCCTCGAGGACTGACTTAGGACATCCCTGATCTAAAATATGCAGAACAGTAGATCTTGAGGACTGGGGTTGGCCACTCTAAAGTTACACCTCAAATAGCAGTAGCATTTGGCTGTTATATGGACTACTATTGTGACTTATAGTTGAATCACAGCACAGACAAATGTTATGTGCTTCATACATGTCTCAAAGAATGCCAGCTAGGCGTAACTTTCATTGTTTGGTTCATCTTTAGTCTGGTTGTCATGAATTGACTTTGACACTGATATTAGAAATTTGACAGGACTGGTGGTTAATAGGAGTCAAGCATGGCAAAAAAGATGTAAGTTTAAGCCATGTAGCTGAGCTGAATCACCTTGAAAGCCAAAGCCAAATGTAGGCCAAAGAAAACTTTAAATGATGTTTATGTTGGGCCAAACATCCCTGTATGTCTGGATCAGGAGGTTCAGATAGACAGAATACATTATACAGGATAGAAATTCATTTTTCAGTTATTTATCAAATGCCTGGAGGCCATTTGATTCTCTTACAAAAGACCAAGTCAGTGAATTTTATGGGAGTGACTTTTCAACTTTAGAAATGCCACAGGGCCGCTGCTCAGTTCAGTCGTGACTTGCAGCAAACTGATTGTTTCCAGTGATTTTTCCCCTTTACCCACTCTGTACAGGTTGTTAATAAAGAAAAATTCCCGTTTTTTGTGCCAGCTTATTTTTTTTAAACTTGCTGAGTTGTCAAAAGATGTGTTGTACATCACTGACAGAAAAAAATCCTTTAAATTTATTTATTTTTAACTAAGTACATCTCAGGGCCTGTACTTTCTCACTTTTACTTGAGTAAAGAAGCTGAATCAGTACTTCCATTTTCAGCAGTCTTTTTTCACCAAAGTGCCTGTGAATAAAGACTACTGAGGTATAGAGTGGGAGTACATTTGCCACCTCTGTGCACACGTAGAACATGCAAACTTCACACAGAAAGACTCCTGCTGTTAACTGAACCAGAAACCCACTTGCTGTGAGGCAGATCCACTGCACGAGTGGTCTTCATCTCTGGTCCTCATAATCCAGTGTTCGTTGTATTTCAGGTGCTTCTCTGCTCTAACACACCTGATTCATAATAATGGTTGCCATCAGTATGTTATCAAGGTCTGAATAACTCTGTTAATGACACAGCCATGTCTGTCGGGGTGTGCTGAAGCAGGGAAACATCCAAAACATAGAGGAGACTGGCCCTCGAACACCAGCTCACGTGCACCCCTGACAATAACACTGAGTACCAGCTGATGGACAATGCGGAGAGTCCTCTTTACAACTCAGTCAACGTTTTTACAAGTATAGCTTAGTGGAGTTAAGACAATAACCAGCGATGCATGTCGTCAGTATTTGAGGGCCGCTGTCATGGATGTTTTAGATGTTTTTCTGTTTCATCACACCCAGATACAAACAACTTTGTCATTAACAGATGTGTGCAGACTTTGATGACAACCTGATGGTGATCCTTAATTAAAATCAGGAGTGTGGCATTAGGGAAACATATAAATCACAGAGGACACTGATCCTCCAGCAGTGGCAATGTGCACTCTTGGCTGTAGCTTTACTTATGCTGTTTCCTACCCCTGTTTTAGCTGATGGCAATAAATTGATTAAAAAAAAAAAGACTGGACTAACATACAGAGTCGTATCTTTTATTTGTTCTGTATACTTTAGTGTTATTAAATCTCAACTTCATGATCTATGTGTGTTAGTCAATTTACTATAAGTGCATTTTAAAATCACAATGTTAGGCAACAATTTTTTTTCTTTCTGTGCCTGTATCATGTAAACATGCTGAGTGAGAACAACAGAGGTTTTTTAACTGACTGGTCCTTCCTGCAAACAGAAATAACATATTACCATGACCCTTAAGGAAACTAAGGTTTATGATTTCCATTTGAGAATTAATAAACATTGAATTGAATGAATTAAGGACTCAGACAGGTCAGACCAGAATAAATGTAAGTTAATGTTACTTAGCAGATCTACATGAGATAAATCAAGGTAAAATATTTCAAAGATGGTAACTGAGGGTTGGTGAACATGTTTATTCCACCCCTTTGCCTGTTTTTGGAATTTGGGTTGGATGGAATCAGCGCTTGCCAAGATGGCGGAAACCAGAACTCCCCCAGTTGGGTTTCACATCATTGAAGGTGTGACCGGACACACCTTCTATAATCTGAAACCCAAATGGGGAAGTTCTAGTTTTCTTCCAGATCTTGAGACCTTTAAAACTGCATGAACCCACCTATATAAGAGAGAATAATCTAAATGATGGTACTGTCTTGTCCATAACAATCTTGTTTATGTTTGCAGATGAACAATGTTGAAGCAAAAGAGAAGACCAAGGCGCTGAGGAGGGTGAGAAGAGAATGGATCCTTCCTCCTGCCAAACTGATGGAGAACACTGACTACTCCCATCTGGAATTTATTGCCAAGGTTATATAGCTCGGTTTACAGTTTTTAAGCACATGATGGAACATGGCTGATATTCCACTAACCTTGCAGTGAACAAACTGGTTTCTATTCAACAGGAGATGTGGAGATGTTTGTCAGTTGAAGTGGTTGTTTTGCCCTGAGCATTAGGCACATACATCTTTTAAAGAGCACGTTTCTAACTGTGGGGAGGCAGCCAAACAAAACTCCTTTCGGGCACGAAACCATGAAAATCCTTTTGTCAGAGCAAAAAGTTGGCAGTTTGAAGAAAAAGATGGCACGGTACCATAAATGGTCATAATATATTTAAATGTGCCTGACATGTTATCTGGGATAAAGATCACATTAATAGCAATGCTGTGAAAACAACCTGAACCAAACTGTATGTTTACTAACTTTATTGTTTTCTAAATTAACACTGTGTTTCATTTCCAGATTCGCTCTGACAAAGACAAAGAAGAAAAGGTGGAGTACTTCCTAACAGGACCAGGAGCCGATCGGCCACCCTACGGTCTTTTTGTGGTTGATCATAACACTGGATTTGTGCGTGTTACTGGCAAGTTGGACCGGGAAAAATGTCCATCCTATCATGTAAGTCACTCTTTAATCATAATATATGCAGAATATATGCAGTTCTTATGGATGTCTTTGCTTTGAAATATTCACGTACATCTATTTAAAAGTTTTGGTCTAAAACAAAAGGCTGAGGTTCCTTTACTTTCCACATCTTTTAACATTTTGTTTCAGATTTCTCAGTGTGTCATGTGATGGCCTGTAGTTAAATCTATTCTACAGGTAGAAAGCATTGAACCTCTGACAGTGGTGGAACCAGTATGACATGACAGTATGGCTGGAGTCCATGACTTATGAGCCTTCATTATGAGAAAAGCCTGAGGCCTTTCACAGTATCTGATATTTACATTCAAGTTCACTGATAAGATCTGTGAGCTGAAATGTAAATGAATGTGCTACAAGTCTTGCTTTATGAAATGTCTCAGTCAGCAAAGCATTGATAGCTATGAGAGAGAAAGAAGTGTGGTAGATAATACAAAGAAATTCACAGTACCACTGAAACTAGTCTTAGTTTAGTACCATACTAAAATGTCATAAATGTTGCAGTTTAACAGCCATCTTTAGAGCCTCATAAATGAAGAGTTCTCATTATCTGTCACTATTGTTAAAGCTTTAAAATTTTATAGTGCTACTCAAGGTAAAATCATTTAGGATTGTTTTAAATGTTTGTGCTGATAACTGCTGGTTTGGATGTCACTGCTCAGATTCAGTCCTTCGTCTTCGGTCCCTCGTCTGTCCCAGATTGAACCCTACACACCAGCAGCTGTTTAGTTATAAGTTCTGAGTATACTAGGTTAATCCCTTATTATCAGTTCAGTTTAACAAGTTAAATGTTAAAAACAGCTGTGTGCCCTGACTGGAATTTTTAATCATTAATCTAGACTTTACAATGTTTCAATGTTATTCGGGTGAAAGAAGTGGAAATATAAATCAGATATATTAACAGATGACTTCAAACTTATAAATATTTTCTTATCTTATCTAAAAGAAATGGTGCACGTTACTTAATGAAATAAATAGCACAATTCTGCACTTTGTCTTGATCTTATTCTCCTGTAATTGAAAAAAAAACAACTTTAAAATGGCCAGCAGATAAGAACAAACATTAGGGATATGTAACATGAATCAGTCTCCGGCTATCATTGATTCCCAGTTCTTGTCTAGGATCAGGTTTATCCTGACACTTTGATTCTGATAAAAAGAACTTCATAACTTCTGTTAAATTCAGTTACATCTTGTAGACCTGTTGAACTTTGCTCAGTTGTTTTTGATTTTCACTGACACTAAAAGAAGAGGCGTCCAAAGAGGTGCAGTGAGTCTAAAAACAGTAACACATAAGTGATTGTAAAATGTCATAAGGGACCAGTTGTAAACAGTCTAATGCTGTCATATCTCTTCATGTAATCCCTGCAGCTAAAAGGCATTGCTAGATTCGTGAACGGGACCATAGCAGAGGATGAAATTCCACTGATTGTCACTATCCTGGACCAGAATGATAACCCTCCTTACTTTGAGCTGCACACTGGGAATATCACAGAGGCAAGCAAAAAAGGTAGAAGTCCATTTAAAACACCAGTACTGTGAGATGGGATGCACAACATCCTTGTTCTTCAACCCAAGAACCGTAGCAGGACCATCTGTGGTTCTTGTTAGGTCAGAGATCAACTGCATAGAAACAGTCGAACCATAAATCTGGTTCTATGCCTGAGGCTTCTAAACTTGATACATTGGTTTTCCACCTAATGTGACTTTGTCATCAGCCTTGGTCAATGTTTGTCATTATCATGCACAAAAAGCTGAAAAAAGGTGTAGCAAATTGCAAATAGCAAATATGGAAGACAACAGTGAGTCAGTGGAGGTTTTAGATTGAATAATCATTTGGGATGTTGTGAAATTTACCATGAAGTTGCTGTCATCAGAGCCAGTCATGTCCCACTTCTGCTATTCCTGAATCCAAATGCTCCTCTCTATGGCAGCAGTAATGACTTCTAAACTTTTGTTGACACACACATCTGTCACTTCTGTTATTCCACAATGGACTTCTTTTGATAACACTTTTTTTTTTTTTTTTGTTATACTGATTCCTGATTCATTAATTGATACTAACATGATCCTCTTGGTGCAGCCGGGTTTCTCAAAAAAAAAAAAAAAATTGAAATCAGGTGTTACAACAAAATCTAATTTAATAAAGAATGTTATATATGTTGACCTGGAAACAGTAGCTTCAGTGATAAAAAGAAATTAATGTGTCTACAAGAAGAGTGTTTAATGTCCAGTGAGCCAAAGGAGCTAGCAAGTCAACCAAGCTCAAGCGAGGAAAAGAGGAACGAACACAATACACACTTTAATGAGAACATTATCTCTGATGGCCATATCCAGGGTAAGAGGTAGAGAATGGATTTATGGATGGCTTTCTGCTGACTTGAAAATCTGTTTTTGTTGGCATCAGTGTTGATTATATAAATGAGTCAGTAATATGCAAAGGAAAATCTAATTAGAGTCAGTTCAGGACATTCGATGTGCCTCAGGAGCAGCAATTTGTTTTTTATACTGTAATAATCCAACTTGTTCTGCACATAGGGCTTAATCTCTGCCACTAAACAGCACTGGGATAGGCTGCAGCAAATAGTGAAGCATGCAGAAAGGCAGTCAGGTTGAACCTACCTTCCATCCAGGACCTTTACTTGTCCAGGGTCAGGAACAGAGCACCCATCACCTCAAACCCCTCGTAGCCCGGACACAAACTGTTTGAACTCTTTTCGTTTACACACTACAGAGTGCTGTGCACAAAACCAGGTGGAGACTGAAACAGTTTCTTTCAGTCCAACATAGCGACATTGGTGAATTCACACAAGCAAAAAGTGGCGGAAAGATCCGGATTCCTGTCTGAAACAACTTCACGCACACACCCGCGCACACACATATACACGTACACACGCACAACTATTTTACATTTTCTTGTGCATAATAGCTAGTACTTTTATCTAAATAATACTACTAAAACTAATTGTAATAATACTAATAACACTAAAAAATACTACTACTTCTACTACTACTACTACTACTAGTAATAATAATAATGATAATAATAATAATAATAATAATAATAATACTGACGATGATGATGAATTTGATAATGATGATGGTAACAACAAACTCAAGTTGTTAGTATATATTTCTATAATTTAATGATACTATGAATGGTAAATGGTAGATATTGATTTCTTCTTAAGGTTTGCCAAAAATGTAATTTGAAACATTGTGATTTCTGTTTCTACTAACACTAACTTCCCTAGCTCTGTGATTAATTGTGTATTTTTGATGGATTGTAAAACAAGGTTTTAGCCCTTTGTGATCTGTTGCAGGAACCTTCGTTATGCAGATCGAGGGTAAAGATGATGACCAGATGGGAACGATTAATGCAGCGATTGCTTACAAAATCATCAGTCAGGAGCCACAAGGCACCAATCATATGTTCACTTTAGATGAAAAGACTGGAAAATTATACGTGAAGGAGGCCACACTGGACAGAGAGGTAATGGTCACCAGATGATAACGCTGCTCATGTAGAGTTTTTAGGATTTTTCCTTTTTTATGTCACAGCTATAGAAGTGATATAAAACAAGATCTGGAAAGAAATTTAGCTTTCTAATTTAAATTTAAAATGTTTAGTAAAAAATATCTCATTTACTGTTTAGCAATTATAAACATTTCCAAGGTACCACGGTACTACCATTTTCAGGGACTCTGAGATACTTGGCCAGAGTTACAGAATTGTCATATAACCATAATTGTTAGTGTTGGGATCGTAATTATTAGCAGCAGATGACAGCAATATTGATGATTTCAGTTGTTTGTGTTCTCTGACAGACACATGACTTCTACAAATTGGTTATAATGGGAACCGATATGGGAGGTGGTGCAGGGGGTCTGACAGGGACCGGAACTGTGGAGATAAAGGTTTTGGATATCAATGACAACATTCCCACTCTGGAAAAATCTGAGGTAAGCAACACAAGGAAAAAAGGCAGGGGTCAAAGAACTACAAAGACAAACAATATCTCTCTCTCTCTCTCTCTCTCTCTCTCTCTCTCTCTCTCTCTCTCTCTCTCTCACACACACACACACACACACAC
>JAOWBL010000672.1:0-17031 GCA_028564865.1 Zenarchopterus dispar | reverse complement strand
TCCCCCTGCTCAGGCTACTGCCCCCGCGACCCGACCACGGATAAGCGGAGGAAGATGGATGGATGGATGGATGGATAGTTGACTTTGAGTTGCTTAAAGATTTTACCTGTGAATATCTCTTCAGAGCATGTTCACAGCAAACATGGAAAATATAACAAACTGATTAGAATTAAAAATAAATAAATACAAAACATAAATACAAATCCATCTTCAGCCCCATCATGTTCTTGAAGAAGTCCACGGGCATTCAGCTAATGTTCTCATGGATCTGGTCTCAAGCCTGGATAAATGGGGAGGGCTGTGTCAGGAAGGGTATCCTTCATAAAACCTATGGCAAATCAATATAAATAGTCACCAAACTGAAGCCACAAAAAAGAAAAAAAGAAAAAGACTTTTTCGGTTTCTATATGTGCAGTATACACTTTATGGTGTTCAGTGCACTGTTGTGGAGACAGGCAATTAAGACATATACAAAAAATAGACTGTAATATAAAATGGTTTAATGGCAACCAACACTTGGGATTTGACTGACAAACTACAATTTTAACAGTTAGCCCGAGTAAACGTTTTCCTTTATTCATGATTGCTGCACATATGTTGTGGTTACTGTTAAACCGTTTGCATTTACGGCCCCTTTTCACCCAGTTTAATCTTCACAAAGCAGTTCACAATGTGTTTTTCATTCATCCGTTCACATAAACACACAATGAATCTCGTTCTCGACATATGCAAGATGTATGTCCATGGAATGCTGAGTCAGCAGATGTGACAAATGCTCTGGGTGGTGTTTTGCCGTTTGTGGTGAAAGCGGCTCTCTTGATGTCTTTGCGTGGGTCTCGCATAAATAGTGGTCAAGATCACTGGTGTGACGGGAAATGTTTGAGGGGCGGCAGCTTTTCATTTTAGAAACACGGCCATTCACGTTCTCATGTAAATGTGGGCAAGACAGCAAATTCAGTTCAGTTCAATTAAAGGTTGGATAGATCTTTTTCTGAAGCTTATTTATATATATATATATATATATATATATATATATATATATATATATATATATATATATATATGTATCTTTTTGTAATACTAAAGATTTTTTGCTTAATCAACATCTGATAAAGAATAACTATTAAATATAGATTTATGTTAAAGTTGTATTTCTGACCTGGTTCTGACCACGGTTCTGTTAATGACATTTTCAGTCATCCGTGACAGTTTTAGCCTATTGGACACTGTAAAGATGTAAATACTTACAAATGCCAGTACTCTTAGTTTTGGCATTATTTGTGAGTATTTCTGAAACTGGAATTGGTATCGAAACAACTGTAATCTGGATACGCTGTTGTTGTTTTTTAAAATGGAGATGCATTATAATAGAGGCTATATAAATACAATTTAATTCAACTGAATTGAAATAAAACTTCTCAGACATCTTTTTTCGGCCCTTAAAATAACATCTAAGGTGAGAATTGATTATTCAACCTCTTTAGATGGTATGTCTGTTTTAAGTTAAGCTACTTTCATTTACAGGTGATTCTGCATCATCCTGACAGACCAAAACACGTTGACCCTTCAAGGTAAAAGAGCTACTGAGGCAAACTCTTATGCATCTTTTCTTTTCTGTATTATTACACTTCTCAACATTCGCTCATGCTATCAAACCCACGATGTAAATGGCTTCGTACGCCAGCAGGAACTCACACATTGTGTCATTAAACCCGAGCTGACTTGATCTGAGATCATTTCTGTTTTCGACTGAATTGTTTCCGTAATCACAATCTTCCATCACACACTGCTGTTAGACTCCATCAGAATAATGACCACATGACCCGGACCTGAACCTTTCGCCGTCCACTACTCAGAACTGTAAAACATTTATCAAACTGTGGTGAACTTCCCATCTGTCTGTTTCCTCTCTTGCCAGGTTTTCCACCTTCCTTGTCTTTCACATTTCCTGTCTGTCAGTCTGTTTTCCTGAGCTCCAGGTCTGTTTAGAAGTGAGGTCAGCCTGCAGCTTTCTGCCAAACACCTCTAATAAAGACATTTGATATTGCTACCTCGCTGCAGGAGAGGCTTGGCTTAACGTGCCATTTCATAATTAAAGTTAGCATGCATGCTTTTAAACTACTATTGTAGGTTTTCTGGTGAGGTCATGGTACTCAAATAATGATCTTTTCTAAAAAATTAAATTGGAGTTTCAGCCTTTAAATCTGACCAACTGGTGCTTGGAAATGAAAACGGCAACAGTGTCCAAAAATACGGAATAATAAAGGCGCTTACATCTACATATAAACAACTCCACATGGGACTTAAACTTCATTTATTTGCACAAAAGGCTTGTTTTTGTAGAGTGCCACCCCTCGGCCTCCAAATACCGACCTCTGAAACGATGCTGCCTCATACAGAGCCGAAAACTGTGTCCAAGATCACAAAACTGACATTTCAGATACACTGGTTTGATGATGCAGAAGTATTTAAAAACATAACATGCCTTCTAAATCATGTCATCTGGCATAAAGTAGCTGTAATCATTTCACTTGTACCAACTTTTAAAAAACTGCCTAAAGTACGTTGAAGTGTAGTTTATCTGATAGGTCCTTTTGTCTCATGCTAAACGAAATGAAAGGTGAAAATAATCTTCAAATACTTTGTGCAATAATAAGTAGCACACTTCTAAAGCTTATCTGAGGTCTGTTCACCTAAGCAGGGAAGACCAGACTTCCCCCTCTAAGGCCACTTTGTCCAGATCCCAAGGTGTGATCCCAAGGGATCCCAGGTCAGACCAGAAACATAATCCCACCAGCATATCCGGGGTTTTCCTTGGCATCCTCTCCCAGCGGGACATGCCTGGAAAACCTCACTGAGAAGGAGTCCTAAACAGCTGCCTGAACCACCTCATCTGGGTCCTCTCAATGAGGAGGAGGAGCGGTTCTACTGGGAGGCCCTCCTGGATGGCCGAGCTTCTCCAAGGGAGAACCCGGACAGCCTCCAGAAGAAAAACTGATTTCTGCTGCTTGTATCTGCAGTCTGGTTCTTTCAGTCACAGCTCGTGATGGACTGATGCAGCCTCAGCGATCCACCTGTCAATCTTCCACTCCATACTTCCCTCACCCATGAGCAAGATCCAGGGTCAATCCTGTACTTGGGTCAATATCTGATCCCTGACCCAGAGATGACACTTCACCTTTTTCCATCTGAGGACCATGGTCTCAGATTTGGAGGTGCTGATTCTCACCCCAGCTGCTTCACATTTAGCTGCAGTGAGAGTTGAAGGTCCTGGCCCAATTAAACAAACAGAACCACATCATCTGCAAAAAAACACAGCTACTCCATTCTGAGGTCACCAAACCGGATCCACTACACTCTCCGGATGCGACCAGAAATTCTGTCCAGAAAAGTAATGAACAGAATCAGTGACAAAGGGCAGCCTTGGAGAAGTCCAACCCCCACGGGAAACGAGTCCGACTGACAACGTGGATCAAGCTCTGATACCACATGTACAGGGACCGGACTGCCCGTATAAGGGGATAACAAATGCCTTTTGGGTCAAACTCGGCGACTGTAGACCAATCTGTTCCTGCTTGGGTCTCCTGATGAAAACGATGGAGAGTTGACTCGCATGTTTCAATCCCTTAACGACTCGGAAAAGGTCCGACTGAGCAGTTGAAGGAGATTAAAAAAATAAATGGGTACTTGTATTTCTGTGAAAAGGTAAAAGTACTTTAAATTGAAAACATAATTTAAACTTTCTGCAGCACGTGAGGTCTCATGATTTTTTTGTGAATCTCTTCACTTTTTTAAACAAATCCTCAAAATGGCCTTTTCTTAGCAAGAAATTAACATTTTAAAGATTTCTGTGATAAATTTCTTTAAATTTTTACAGGAAAACTATTGGAAATGAAAAGTGAAATTCTTAAACAGGACGAGGTGCAGACATGCAGGTCTTTGTCGAAATTCTGCGGGCAGCAGACCCAAACAAGCAGACGCAGAGCGCAGTTAGGCTCAAAATAAAAGGGTTAGGGAACGGAGACCAGGACTTATGAGTTCAGGGGGAAGACGGTTATCAGGAGCACACGGGTTGTTTTCGAATTCCAGAGTCTTTTCCAAGAGGTGTGAGTTATGATCATCGGATTTCCAGAGTCGGATGGGGTCCGCAGGTGGAGAGTGAGCAGGCAGGATAACAGGTAGTTACTTCCAGAACAACTGGAGACAAACGGAGCGGGCTGGTGGTTTTCACAGACACAGGTGAGCGATTTTAACAAGAAAACCCACAGGTAACTTCTCTGTGTGAAAATGACAAGGACCTGGCGGGGAACTGTGACAACCTGCAGCATAATTAACCTGACTTCTGATGACTTGATGCGAAGCAGGTGAGCAGCCGGCAGGTGAGCAGACGAGCAGCCTAGAGCAGATACTCCGCCCCCAGACAGATCCCAGCAGGTACAGCCTGGCCAGCTCTGCACCTGAGACTCAAAAACAAACAGGTTAGAAGCAAGAGGACACAAATTACACACCCCATCAGCTGCTCTATGGCACATTTTTAACATTTTTAAAGCAAGGTTCATCTGCAGTTAGGATCCTTAACTGGTGACTTTTTGATTTAGTTTTTATAGTACATATGAAATAGAGCTCATTGTCTGCTTTAAAAACATAATTATAAATGGTCAAAACTACGATAAAAATGTATCCTTTGATAGACCTCAGAACTTGTCAACCCAAATTCAAGTCCAGACAGGGACCTGAGTTTTATTTTTAATTTTGTTTTTGTGAACATTTCTAGAGAACCACTTAGTGTTAAACAAATCTGGAGTCAGCTTTTAAGTGAACGAATGAAATGAGTATTTTCAGACTTAATTTAGCAATCTTTAAAATACACTAGCCATAGAAAGCTACTAACAGAGGCGTAATGGGGGAAAAACAAACACAGTAGGAAATGGGAATGTGTAAAAAGGTGTAACGGAGGTGCAAGGACGGCTGCAAACTCTGCACAGAAGATTAAATCAGCTTGTCTGGAATATAAAAACCTGCCGTCAGAAAGCCCGGCCAAATGAGAAAAAACCAAAGATACAGAAACACAATGACATTAGGTTTTCAGCTACAGCGTTGATTCGTTTAAAGCTTCTGTTTAGACGTATCACCGTGCTCGTGGACTGGTGGTGTCTTCATAGGTGAATCTCCAAGAATCCACTGAAAAACACCACGTGAGGGGGCTGCAGAGTGAGGTAAGCAGACCTGGACGTTGCTACTTCCACCTCTAAAAATGAAGAAGAGTTGAAGAAGTGTTTACCAACCGAAATAACTTTCAGGAAGTCGTAGAGAGCGTTGGAGGACATTTTAAGGTGAAAAAGGGTTGCACAGTTGAGGAAAGACTAAAACGAGTTGGTGGCTGCAGAGCTGAGGTATGAAGATCTGGAAGACTGAAAAGAAACCAATCTGACCACATGCAGGGAACCGTCTTGGTCCCTAAATGTCTTCAGCTTCTCAGCTGATCTTTGACAGTCACCAAACGCACAAATACATCAATAATGTCAATCTGTGAGATTTAAAGAAATGCACTTCTAATCTATTAAGATCTATCATCTTCCCTCTGACTTCACTCATGACCCGCCGTCACCCACTCACATGATGTTCTGAGGGTGTCGGGTTCCCCGTATTCAACCAACCAAAACCACACTTGAGACAAATCTGGTGAGCTGGTTTTCAGAAAAGCCTCTCATTGTGATTCTTTGTTTTTAAACATTTACAGCCTTTTACAGTTATATAAGGTGCAAAGATAGTCTAGACATGCCAGAGATTAATTCAGAAACTAACGCATGCCTGCAGGGTCTTGAGCGCTGAAACATGGTGGTTTTCTTTAAATCAAATCCTGAAGTATCAGTCGGTTCATCTCATGTTGCCATCCCTTCCTGCTTACGTTTGTACCGCAGGGACACAAGCTCAGCCCCTACGTCATAAAATGTGAAACTGGGCCACAAAATTGGAGATGTGTGAAATAAATGTGGTGCGAGGAATCGCCAGCGGTCGCCGATCCTCTACTTATCTTTATTTATGAAGAGAGGTAGCGGGGGCCTTAGAAAAGCATCAGAAATGACAGAATCTAATATCAGATAGCAGCACTGAGGCAGAGCTCCACAAGCGAAAGCAACATCTGGATGGAGATGACACACAAGAACCGCTTCATCAGATACCTGAATGTGTGTGTGAGAGTGGGTCTTTATGTGGTGGCAGAAAACAATAAAGGTAACAAAGATCTTTCTGGTTGAAAAGGAAAAAAAATGAAGGAAAGGAACCAAGTCTTGCAAGGGAGAGGGAAAAAGGCAGAAATAAAGAAAGAAAAGGGGAGGAAAAACGAGCAAAAAGACAAAAACAGGCAACGATAGAAACAGACAAGAAGCTCCACTTTGTCTCGTCAGTCAGACAGGTTTGTGAGTGATCGCAGCCAAACGACTAGAAGAGGTCTGTCCATTTTCACATCCTCTCCCTGTTTTATTTATAACTTTTATGCGTGGAAAAACAAGACGCAGAGCCGAGAGGCTCAGTGGTTCAAAGCAAAGATTAAAAAAAAAACAAAAAAGAAGTCCTGGGAGACAAAAGACTTGTGTTGTACCTGAATCGATGTTAATTTTGAACCCCTGCCTCGAGGAAACCTGCGGTAAAGAAAATGAGTCGGGCTGTTTAATTCACAATCTGAGGTCCACGGCTCTTTTTTATGCAAACCTTGTGGTTCAGGCTTAACGTTTTGGATTTCACCTCACCCCCTCCAACCTCCACGTGCACCCTCAACCGTCCCAAACCAAATGACTTCTCAGCCAACAGGGACTGAGCACGGTGATGGTAATGACTCAAGAGCGAGCACTTGGACCTGGAACCTTCGTTCTTCACTCGTCCTTCAGAAAATTCACTCCTCAGATCCATAAAAACAGATAATTTTGAGCTGAAACTCTTATGTCCCTCAAGTGCAAAAGGACAGTAAATGGTCGGATTTGTTCAGCGACAGAAGATTAAACTTTATGGAGCTCAGTGGGTTTCACAGAAACAGAAATAACAGAAGACAGAGCAGAGAGACAAGACCAAGTGATGAATGTAAGATATAAAATGTGCAGAATACCCCTCGCCTGGTTTGATCACATTTATATGGCACTAAAATGAGGGTTAGAAGATTTAAAAAGAGTCTCAAACAAGTTTGACAAAAATAAGGTTTGAACTATATTTTTAGCCAATATTTAATTTAATATTTGAAGAGAAACCTGTGTTCATACATCCCTAAGGTTTGGTCTTACAGGGTGAACATGTGACCATGCTGCTGGAAGCTGCTGATGTCATCAGAAAATAGCAGCGTGATGTTGCAGCCTCTCATTGCTAATGGGTTATCCTATCGATTGGTGTCTGAACCCATTAAACGATTGATTTTCTTACGTGTGGAGCCCATTTTGTTACACAAGCACATTATCTTGTGTTTGACATCGACTGCACCCCCAACCGCAGCACCAACACCATCGTCAAGTTTGCTGACCACACCACCATTATAGGTCTGATGACAAACAATGACGAGTCGGTCTATACTTGACAGAATGGTGTCACGGTAACAACTTGGATGTGAACACCAGCAAAACTAAGGACCTGGTTGTGGATTTCAGACAATCCACATGGACTGAGCTCTCTGGCCTCTGCGTCAACCGAGAGGAGGTAGAGAGGGTGGAGAGCCTCAAGTTCTTTGGTGTAAACGTCTCTGCTGACCTCACCTGGACTACCAACACCTCCTACCAGAAACAAGAAATGTCACTCCTCGTACAGTTGTCACAAGTGTCAAATCTACCAATGGAGAACCAGTAAATATGTCTATTTCTGCTGCAGACAGGTTTTAACATGGAGCTCAGTGGGTTTTGACTCCCTTTTGGGGCCAGCCCCCAGTGGTCAGTTGAGGAACTGCAACTACTTACATTTCCAGATTGAACTAAACCCAAATGAACAGTTGTTGCCCCTTAGAAAAATCCAGTCTTCATGCACAGCTCTGGGTTATAAACTGGAAATAGGGAAAGTTTGTGTTTGTGCACTCAAGGGAGGGTGAGAGAAGAGCTTACTCTTTGTGTTTTGTTTCAAATGTCAACAGACGCGATGTCGTCATCCAGAAATCCCTCACTCTACCTTTGAATATAGTAAAGATGAAGTATGAAACAGCTCCACTTCAATTTCCTATCAAAACAGTTTTACAAAGCAGGCAGAGGAATACAAATAGGTATGGAAATGAAATAAAATAGCTTAAGAAGACTGAAATATTTTGTCCCTTATTCCATGTTTAACAGGAGGAAAAGCATTCCTGCATTTTTCAAAAATCTAGTGTTGACTATGAAGAGACTGTCATTGAAAGACTCACAGCTTTGGTTTACTTAATGCTGGTCTCCATGGAAACGAGCCCATCACAGGGTTCAACACCAAGTCCAGATCAGAAACAGGTGAAGGCTCTTCCTGCTAATTTTGTCTCTGAACTTCATGCTCCGTGACGTTTGGTGAAGTTTTACTCCACCAGCTATTGTTATTGAAATAGTTTAATCTAATAGTTTAATTTATTAATTTTAATTTTATGAAGAAAAACCAAATATTGGCGACAGTTTTTGACTCATCAGGGGACACTAAAAGACACCAATAAAAGCCAGATAAATCTCGTTTTCTGACTCTGGTCAGCTTTGAAGTTCAGGTGGCAGAGACGGAGTGCTGACTTCACGTGACTGCGGTAAGCAACTGCTTCACCTGAGAGCCATCGATCTCCATCCACAGGACCTGTGAGGACTTGAAAGCCAGGTCTGGACTTGATTGGGAGGCGAGCGGAAAGGCAGCCAATTTGTCATCATTTGGGTGACAACTTGTGCGACTGACGTGCTCCCTCGGTGACCTCTCTTTGTGCTTTGAACTGATAACAAAACTGGATGTGTGTAATGTGTGTGGTGGGGGAGTGGGGTTTTTTGGGGGGGCTGGGGGCAACCACGAGGGAATAGGAAACGTTAAAGAGAGAAGCTGAGCCTCTGGGTCAGTGGTACAGTCCCAAACTTTTCCAAACTTTTGTCAACTCCTGTGACGGTTTTAATATTTCAAATTGTGCGTTCATTTTTTTTTTTTTTCTACACAGGAAAATAAAAACGAGCCACCAAAACACACTCAGATTCAATCTGCATCTTTCAGTGAAACAACATTTTACAACTTCTCCAAACTCTTCAGTTCTCGCTCTTTCGAAGCTCAGCTTTATTGATTAATTTCTCGTCTTATCAGTAATTTGGCCATTTGACAAATTACTCCGATTACTCCAACACATTATTGCGCGATTATCAAATATTTCATCCTTATGTAGCAAAATTTCAAAGCTTTTATAATCATTTTTTATTTTGTGTAGTCTAAACAATTAAAAAAAGAAGAGAAAAACTTAACAGGCATACGCCCACAAAATTACACATATTTTATGTTTAAATTTTTGGACTTTTTCACAGAGATTGAAAACCGAAGTTTTGTCTATCTTTTGTAAAACTTTCTGGGAACAAAATGTAGTTTTAATCACTGTCTTTACACTTAATGCATTTATTTATTTATACATTTATAGAGCCTAAAAACATTACCAGAAAAGGCCCCACAATGTTATTGTGACCATCGCACTATTTCATAAACAGCAAGAAGAAACACAGCAAATATCTGAACTTGTTCAATTTTTTCCCCCTTCATTTTATTTTCCTAATATATTGACAGTTAAACAAGGAAAGTCGTGCACTTCTACAACCAAGCAGCATAGAGCGTTAGTCTGCTACTCAGTGGATCCTGCCAGGTCCAACAGTGTCGTAGAAGAAGAACGGTTCACTCGTATTTAGACACAACAGGATGGAGAAGGAAGGTCAGCTTTGTCATCGTTCCAGCCTCCGAGGTTTTACTCTGGACTCCTCTCATGGAAACCGACTGCTGGTTTTGGTCCTGTTTAGGGTCACAAGGGAGTCCTGAAGTTTATCTCAGTTGTCAATGGGCAAAACCTGATCACTTTAACATGTTTTAGGAGCCTGTTCCCAGTAGTCTGAGTTACAAAAAACTCCTTTACTTCCTGGTTTGTATCAAACTAGCGAGCCGGATGTAGCCCCTTGAAAAATCTGTTTTTTATGTCAGGATTTTTGTCATCCAAGTCAAGGAAAAGTGCTCAGGAAAATCCAAAGGAGAACCTGACCTTTAGTATATTTTAACTTTGTCAATGACTGACAGTATTATCAATTATTTACCAACATTAATTAATAACTGAATTATTCATAAAGAAGTGTGAACATGTGCTTGTGGAGACATTTACAGTTTATGATTGTGTTTAGTCCAGCTGCTCTAACTTGATGGAAGTGGTTGCTGACTTCTCGTCTGCATCTATATTTTATTGTTTGGAGTTAAATAAACAGGCCGGTGAGCCGCTGCACTGCTACTCACGCCGTACAATTTCTGCACCATCAGCATCTAAATCAGAGGAAAAATGAAGCCTGGTTTTCATAACTGCAGTCGATGAAGAAAACAAATCTGAAATTAATTACGAGACGTAATGAGTTATTTGGTTTTCAGAAGTTTTTATTTATGTTTTTCTTTTGAATTTTATGAGCGGTTCTCCAAGAAAGCCAGCCAGGTACGCAGGTATGCAGGCCAGGTTGCATGCATTGTGGAAAACTGAAAAATTGCGCTGCCTCAAATGGTTTTCTGGCTCAAAGTGTGGAATGACCCCCCCATTTCTCCCCCCATTTAAAATGTTTCTACCACTGCTGAGGGTGACACAATGTAAGAAAACGCTTGTTCTCTAAACATCGACTTTTACCTTTCTTTAAACAGATAAACAGATGAATAAACGGAAGAATAAAAAAGGTAAACAGGCGTTATGAGTGCGGCAACAGTTTTAAGAGCTTCCCACCTCTTTAAGTTGCTTCACGAGGCTCCAGAGGTTGGATCAGTGCAGCGAGAAACAAGTGATGGGGAACAGCAGGCCAAGTCTGGCTTTGACGAGTTGGGATTATATAAACCGAAAGACATGTTAATGCACATAACAGAAAACTATTCTGAAAACAGCTGGTGACTGCAAACATAAGCAACAGAGACATCTCAGCAGATTTACAGGGTTCACAGGAACTCCTTTGAGCCGAGTCCAGATGATAGTCTGTCTAAGTGGACGAGGCCTTGTTGTGTTGGAGGCTCGGGTCAGCGCGTCCATATGTCTGATTGTCAAACAGATCCAGATGGATCTAATTGGATCTGATTACATGATGTGTAACAATTGTCGAAGGCGATACATCTGTTTTTGAACGCCAGAAGTGAGCTCTTTTCAGACAGAGGCACCACAACTGTTCCTCTTCAGAAACTCATATGGACCACAACAGATGTTGCTTAGCAACCCAAGAGTATGTTGAAAAATACTGAGGAACTTCGCGTGACATACAGTAAATGATAAAATGAACATTAGTTCTGTTCAGCTGAAAGACACATCTAGGTGGAAAATAATGAGCAGATACAGCTTTGAAATGAAAAAAAACTCTGAAGCCGAATGTGATGAAGAGTGAAGCCTAGAGATGGCACAGGTACTCTAGGTTACTGTCAACATATTCAGGTGTGGGGCGAGAAGGTCCACGTCATGAATACATATTTTTAATAAATTAAAGCAGAAAATAATAGTGACAATAAATCCAAAGACAACCTAGATCCTCCCAGAAAAGTTGTGAGTCTGTGTAAAATGTAAATAAAAACTGTTAGCAATAATGTACAAATCTGTGAATAGTTTTTTTTTTCATAGTCAGAGGTTCACCAATCTGTGAAAAACTGACTCTAAAATTGTGAAATCATTTCAGAATAATAGTCTCCAGTATGAAATTGTGAAGATTTTCAATTAACTCGTCATCTGTACTGCATAATATCATCAATAGATTCTGAAAATCCAGATAAATCGCTGTGTGTTGGAGTCGAGCATCAATACTGAACGTCAGTAATCTTCAGTCTGCAAAACTAAAATCAGACTTGAATCTGTTTTACCAATAAGTGCATGGGCTCATGAAGACACCACCATTTTCAGTGTGCAAAAAGCTAATTAAAGACACTCTATGTAGTAATACCACTTCTGACCACATGTAGGGAGCATATCACATGAACATCATATAATGGCATATTGATCTCCCGATGGGGATTAATAAAGTATTTTTGAATTTGAACATCACAAGGAAGCTCCCCTGTCAGATCGCTGCACAAGACAGCAAAGTGCACATCTACTGAAACAAAGTGGTATTAAAAGATGTGCAGCCCTGTTCCTGCTCATTAGCACTGTATTATAAGAAGTGTAGGAGAGAGAAGGTAATTAATGACTCCAAATAGACTGTTAGGGGTTTTCTTGCAATACATCTGAAAACACTACACAGTTGCAAGAATACTGCATATACATGGACTTTAACCAATCTGCTACACATCTGCATCCGTTCTGAATCTGTCAGCAACAAAGCACAATAAAACCTCTATGAGCAGTAGAAACATCAATAACACGCACAAGACTAACAAAACAATGCTAAGCTGGTGTCAACAAACACTGCCCAGAGCATGCTGGGAAACTCCACCCAATCATCTCCAACACATTTCAGTTTCACCAGCAGCTCTTTTGACAACACAGGAGACTTGTATGCCCCCATGTGGTCAGAAGTGGTACTTCTACAGAGTGCTTTTAAAATGGACTGTGGCAAAGTGGGAAACTATTGTGGTCAAATGAAATTCCATCCATCTATTTTCTACACCCGTTTAATCCTGTACATGGTAATGGGGGGTCTGCTGAAGTCTGTCCCAGCTCATTACAGGCGAAAGGCACCCTGGACAGGTAGCCAGTCTATCACAGAATTTGAAATTATTTTTGGAAATTATAGGAGAGAAAATTTATCAATCTGAGGCTTCAGGTGTCCATGGGTGGTGGTGTCACAGGCATGCTCACTTCATTCAACCTCCTAAATGAAGATCCAAGTGTTCAGATCAAACGCTCGCATATGTGATGGTACCTGGATGTATTATTGCTTATTAAAAGGGCGTCTTGCACACCTGGAAAGGAAATATCATTGTGCACAGGTGTTAGAGCAACACATCCTCCCATGGAGGCGTCTTTTTTCAGGAAAGGCCTTGCAACTTTCAGCAAGACGATGCTAAACAAGATACTGAATCCAACGTTTGAGTAACTGAACACATCATGAAACTGGGAATACAAAAAAGAAAAACCATGAATGCTGAGCTGAATTATTCCTATATCAGAGTCTCCTCACATGCCAGATGTCTATGGATCGTTGTTCCAGTAGGTACACGAGCAACCTAACGTTGCACCATCTTGAAGTCACCATGTTGTGGTCCACTCACAGCAGAACACAAACTAAGTGGCAGCGTGCATGAGTAGAAAGGTTTTTCCATCGGACATTTGAGTGGACACAAATGCACATCTGTGCAAGCTGACGGCTTTCAACTTGAGCCTGACAGCTGGAATTGGCTCGTGGCCTAAAAGCTTTCCATTTTAACTGAAATGGGTTAACCCATTTCTGTCAGTGTCAGTCATTCCTATCAAAAGAAATAAACTCATGTCATAATCATGCTGAAAATGAATTAAGTATTAATACTTAACAGGGTTAAATTAAATACCATAATAATTCAAAATCTGCTTAGTTCTGGATCAAAAAAAAAAAAAAAGACTACAGGTTTCAAAACAAGCTGGATCACTGTTGGGGTCCTGAATGTCATCAATCGCCTCCCAGCGAGTCTCTTTCCCACGGGCTTGTTGTGACTTCACCAGCTTGGACTTCAGCGCCGGAGACGCTTGCTGCTCTCTGGGTGATCCACTGGGAGGTCAGAGCCACTAAAGTTAACCTGTTGGTTAAAAAACTGGGTAAAAGAACCAGGTTTGTTTCAGGAAACATTCCTCCTCCAACATGTAAATGAAAGTGAGAAATATTTTAAAATGGCTCTTGCTTTTAGGGTCAACTCCTGTTTCACACACTCACAGCCTCCTCTCCCACCGCTCTTGGCATCAGTGGCGGGACTACGTGTGAGACACCCCTCGTTAAATGTGTGTATTTGTGTGTGTGTTTTCGACTGGCCCCTCGTTCTGCTTGCGATACACTTACAGGAGGGCGACGGCTCTCACGTGAAGGTTCCCTCAGCTTGTATGTGTGTTTATGTGTTTTATGAAGCCTGCATCCTGCTGTGAACACACAGGGAGAAGGTTTCTACCCGCTAACAAAGAACCACTGTTCGACATGGCACCACAACACACTGGAGGAAAGCTGTTGTCTCTGCATCTGTGTGCACCAAAAAATGCTTGTAACACCTTCTTAGCACCAAAGACAAACAATGTTTGTATCAAATAACATCCTTACATCAACACAAAACTGCAGAGGTATGGAGGGATTTGTTACTAGCGCTTATGAAGCCAGTTATGATGTCATCATTTTCTTTTTCCATGTTCGATGTTATACTTGTCATGCATTTCGTAGTAGTAACCATCAAAGACATTTTCCATGAGTTTTTTAAATTTTATTTTAGTCCTTTATAGTATTAACCCAGGAGTGCTATGGCAACCAAATTTTTTCCACTTGGTATACAAGTCCCACCTCCGTGTACATTTTTTTTACTATCAGTAGATCTCTGAAAATTTTTAATCTTCTCAGCTTCTGACAACCAAGCAACAATCATCTAACTTCCGGGTTGAGGCTCGTGCAAAACTAAGATTCATTGCAGTTCCTTGACTGACCACTAGAGGCTGAATTCAAAAGTGAGTCAATCTCCATTGACTCGCTTGTTAAAATGTCTGACTTTAGAGCAGAAATAAACACATTTACACCCTGGTTCAAAAAACAACCTGGGTCTCCGTAACAAGATTTCATGACAACTGCGTGACTGTGAATTTTTTTGTACCACATCAGGTAAAATTAGATAAAGCAACGTTTTTTTCATGGATAATTAGGGGCATGGACTTTTGATTGGCAGTGGACACAGCCAATGGCTGAAACAGTCAATGTAGATATTGAAACAACATTTAAAGTAACACGTCTCATTGCAAATGTCCGCCAGCAATTCTCCAGAACCTCCGGTGGGGATAGGTTGAACAACCCGGGATTTACTGTGGATCATTTCAAGACCATTCCAAGCAAAAGTCCACTAGGACCAGCGATCAATCAGTCCACGATGCTGGTAGGTTTTCCTGAGCACGGCGACCCCCGACAGAGCTCTGCTCATCCCCGTCTCAGCCCTGGCAGCACTTTAATCAGATTTAAATATTCTATAACAAGACGGCAGCTATTAGATGGAGATGTACGTACAAGCAGGTTGTTTTCCCAGCACTTTGAGGTAATTTAACATTTGTATGTGAAGACAGTTTGTCAAAAGACTCTATTCACAAACTGTCTTCACTTTGTGAATAGAGTCCTTTTTAAGTGGAGTGACATTGTTTGTTCCGATCCCACTCAAACCCCCTTTGATTCATGTCATTTTGGTGCCTGACAAAAGTTTACACTCCTTACCATCTAATAACAGATCTGAGGTTGACCAGCATGCTCCTTTAAAAAGTCTCATTTTCCAGAAAATGATTCATTCATGAGGAGGTGCTGACTGCTCTTTTTTTCCTCTTTGTGTTTGTTTTCAGTCCCGCGGTGCCTTTTTTCTGGTGTTGATTAGAGCTTTTCTGTTTGAGGCAGGCTGCGGTGACTTGTGACGTTGTCATTTCAAAGGCCGAACATCATCGTGTAATTAAAGATCAATTAGAATCAAGAGGCTGTAAGAAACTGTACACATTCAGAAGCAAACGCCGCAATTTCCAGTGTGGTCGGATTTCATAGGGAAATCTGTGGCCATAAATCAATAAAATAATTACATGCCTCACTGTATGTGTGACAGCACCGCTGCAAAGTATCATACAAAGCTGACTGGAGATCAGTTTCATCTGTCCCGAAGCTTCTGCTGTCAGCTTCGTGATGAGTTTTTGCTTCTCCCTCAGGCGTGAGCTGTCTCTGCAGCGCTCACGGTGTGTTTGTTGTTCCTCCCTTCTGCACTGCCAATTAAGCTTAATGTGATAGGCATGATTTAAGCACATGAAAGTGTCTGCGTTTCCCTGGAAAAATACTAGAGTGGAGAAGTACTCCAAATAAGCATGTGTGTCGATGCATGATGGGACATAGAGGGACTTGAAACAATCCCCGAGGCTGCAAACTGTCACAGAAGCCTTGAGAAAACACCCACTTGAAATAAAGACATGGGGCCTGGTATTTCTAATATATACTGCCAAATGCTCAGATGCTGATATTTGTTTGCTCATTTCTACTTTTTACTATTTTATTTCTCATGCCTTCCAACAAAGTAATCACAGGCAATAAAATTGAAAACCCGAGCTCTTTAGAACCTGCTGGAAAACAGCAGCTCTTTGTTCGGCTTCACTGATGCAAAAACGGGCTTTTACCTTCGCAGTAAGCGCTCCTGCTTATAAGGGAATAGTTAAGGTAAGCAATTATGTGATTATATTTAAATTTTAAAACAAGGCTGTGTTATATGCCAGGAACAGGAAAAATACGGAGTCATCAAACTCAAACAATAAACAACGTCTCACGGGGAGCTCCACCGCTGGAATATTCTGACATTAGCTAAGTTCAGCTTCAGTAAGCTTCAAGTCACACTCATGGAGGGATTAAAGGTGGCATGAAATAAAAATCCTTTTCTATGCTTGAAACCGTATATATTGGGTGTCTTAAATCACCACAAATTACGTTTTCATTACAGTTTGTCTCAAAACAAAAGTGACACTCTAAATTGGCGATAAAGGTAGCGCTGTGGGGGGGCTGGCGTTTCCATTGAACTGTGGTTTTCCTCTGTAGCGTAACTCTGTATCTCATCCTGCAACACTTCTCTTCAAAACAACGAAAAAGAAAATCTCAGTTTTGAAGAAGATGGACAAAAACAGTTTAGTCTTTGACAGATCAGCCTACTGCTGTTGATAAAATAGTTGATTTTTTTTCTTGTCTGCATAGATTTCAATGGTTATATATA
>JAOWBL010000670.1:0-17039 GCA_028564865.1 Zenarchopterus dispar | reverse complement strand
GATGGATGGATGGATGGATGGATGGATGGATGGATGGATGGATGGATGGATGGATGGATGGATGGATGGGTGGATGGTGGTGAGTGTGAATTTTTGTTTGGAACTGAAACGATGAGAATCAAAGCAAGTTAGACTCAGAAAAGAATAAGTTCATGCACAAATAATGAGTTAAAGCTAGCAGTTGGGTCAACTGACTTACGTCAAAATTAATCACTATTTTGAGCGTCTTAAGTACTGGGTTGTGGAGGGATCAGAAAGCACCGCGGTCCAGTTTTCCAGCCGCTTTGCTCCATCTTTGGGGTGGGACCATTTCAAAAGTGGAGCACATCCAAACGCTGCCTCCTCGGTTGGATTCCCGAGATTCTGAACTTACGCGAGGGCTTTGAGATCAGGCGCAGTAGTCTGCTCGTTTGAACCCGTATATCTTGTTAAACGTTTTTTCATTCTACAAACAATAAAAAGGATGAGTGTTTCCAACTAAAATGAGCATTTTGACTTCTAAACTCAACTTCCTCTCCAGGTCAAGTCTCTTCTAAAACCCTCTGAATTGTTACCTACAGCACCTGTCCAAGTACCTGTCAATGCCCGCTCATGGTGTTTTATTTTGAAAATTCACCACTTTTTTTTGTTTTTTTAATGCCCCTCTGATGACTTCCTCTTCACCAGCTGTGTGGATAGAGTCCCTACAGATGAGCCCAGGTACCCAGGACCTCCACAACATCTGCCGCAGTTGCAAATACTCATCATTTTGTTGTTATTCGCCTTGAAAATGTTCAACTTGGTGATTTACTCTGTGGTAGCATCCGGTGCTAGGAAGCAAAGCGCGACTAACGACCAAGCTTCTGAAAACAAACTTCTTCCAGTTTCTTGACGATGTGGTGAAATCACGCCAAGTGCAAGTACAAGCTGTCGGTTAGAAATCATGCTTCTCTCCCAAGGCAGCACTGAGCTGGCATTAGCAACGTCAGAACTGAAACAATCTGTATCATAAATTTCCCTTCGGCTCCCCTGATTTATCAGAATCTGCGCTGGCCATTAAAGACCTCACATCGGTGGACGTCTTATGTTCAGGAGGAAGAAGGGAGGACCAGAGGTGGCGGCCCCTTGACTCACATTCTGCTGAGCTTGTCCTGCACAACATTTTTCCACAGTCCTTTCACTTTTTACTTCACACTCACCCACAAAAAGCTAGGGCCAAAACTATTTTTATATTGCGGTTTAAACATCTTATTTTAGATTGATCAACGATGGCCATTACTCTGGAAACAGTTTCCCTGATTCCATCTGTAAATGAAGAGCACTTAGTCGCTCCTTAAGTGGTTTTTAAAACGTGCTGTCAATGTTCTTATCTAATAAATATGCTCTGTGGAAATAATATCAGTATTGTTTTGAATTCATCAGAGGGAACCACCCATGTCAGATGTTTTCCCCTTTGCAATCTTCTACTACGACCGTAAAACCTCGCCACTAAATCAAAAGAAAAACCTGCAGGCACGGCTCGCATAACACACAGACCACAAGACTGATCCATCAACCTGATCATTTACACCGTCAACCGCTGACAGCTTCACCGTCAGGAAAAACGCCGTCCGCGGTCAGAACACATGAAGAATGCTTTCAGAACCAGAAACTGATCCCTCTGGCTCTCTGAACCGGCCGCCGAAAGTCAGAACTCACTTTTCATATTCAGGAGTGATGTCGTGCAGCGAAACCCGAGCGGCTTTGTCAAGTGTGGCGTGTTTGAGTTTCTGTTCTGACAGCTGTTCTGGACTAAACAGAGAAAGAAAAAAAAACCTCTGCAGTCACTGAAAGATGATCCTCGATGGCTATTGATTACCAAAGATAGAAAGGGGAACTGTTTTACGATTTGGGTTTGGTTTTGAATTACGCCACAACTGCTCGAAGCTGTTTCAGAGGTCCACCTCGAAGCTTAAAGAGGGAAAGTGGATGCCAGCTTCAAAGTGTAACCCAACGCCACAAAAAAAAAAAAAAAAATAAAACCTTTTGCTTTCAAAGTCAGTTTTAGTGCGCTGTGGTGGAAATTCAACCCCATGCTCCTAAACACAATTATGAAAGATCTCAGTTAAAAAAAAAAAAGAGCATGATAAACAAGAACAAAGCTGGCAGGATTGGAGATTTTGTAAAGGCTGCATTTGTACCACTTTATCTGCGGTTTGGGCAGTTTTATCCTCCTAAATCTAAATGACAAATCCAGGTCTTTGCGATGTGTATGTTACACAGGGCGGGAATACTGTTGTCTGCGGATACCGCTGTTTGGGGATACACATATGGTGTGTACACAGGGAGGGTCATGGGACTGAGGTTTGGCGGCCATGCTTTGGCAGGCGGGTGGGGTGACTGCGGCCTGCAGAGCGCGAGGGCCAGCCAAGGGTTAGCAGCAGCCTCATGTGGCACTTAGATCCGAGGGACAACCTCAAAAACAATGCTTATGTCCTGGTTGTGGAACCAGAAGCGAGAACGTTACCAAGTAAGGTGAGGGTGAAATTCACTAATACTGTCAGAGCAAATCTAAAAAAAAAAAAAAGGCATTTCCGGGGCTGAAAATGGCTCGTTGTGCCACTGATTGTGTTTAAGCTACAAGCTGTAAAATCTAAATTTTAAAATATTTATAAACCATCCAAATAAGTTTAAGTAAATCAGAAAATTGCACATTCAGCACACAGATGTACCGTGTTGATGACAGATCACTGATAATAGTGTGAGGTGACATAAATCAGTGAAGTCTTTAAATGAAATTTAAATGAAGGCATTTTTAATGAACAGGATATCACATGAAAACCCTCCTCCAAAAGGCCATTTTAATTCAGACTCACATGTGAGAAGTTTAAAGTCTTACGTTAGGAGATAAGAGCGTGACATATCTGAGTGCTAACGCTCCAGTTTACCAGCCCTTACCAGCTGTGTTTTATGCTAGGAGCTGACATAAACTTTCTCGTGATATGCTGCCCCCTTCTGGTCAGGAGGGACATCACTACTACTTACAAGCGACTTTGGGTTTGTTCTTTATGAAGTCGCTTTTAAATATCAGAAGTTGTGGGCTGTGGATTTTTCTAGCTTGTTTTTTTGAAGCTCTTGCTTATTTTGGGCTTGGATGTCACAACATTTTTATGACGAGTATTTATATGTGTTAAATTAACAAACCAACCATATACCATTGGATTCATATGCTTATGTTGGATCAGATGCCCAGCTTAACCAGTTTGTAGAATTTGATGTCCAAAAAAGATTTATGTTCCACTAGTAAACTTATCATAATTTTATGTTTAATGGCATATGCTTGAACACAGACAGTGGAAAAACGTCAGTCTGAGTTTTATTTTATCTCAGAGCTGGATTTGATAGAGCTGACCAAAATGTATTACTGAAACAGCTGAATAACTGGGCAGGTCTTTCAGGATTTGCAGTAAACTGGTTCAAAACGTACTTACAAAACAGGAAGTACTTTGTGTCAACAGGTAACTTCACATTTGATCTGACAAGAATTACATATGGAGTTCCCCAAGGTTCCATCCTGGAACCTCTTCTCTTTAAGATGCTCCCACTGGCACAGATTATAAAGAACAAAATGAGTTACCGTTTCTATGCAGATGACACTGTGGTACTCAGAATAAGAACTACAAAAGGAAAATACTGAATACCCTCCATCCGTAAAAGAAAGAACCAGATAAAAAATAGAGGTCTTCTTGTGCCTTCGATTATATTCTGCTGTAGTGACACTTTAATGGCTCTTAATGAGGATTTGATGAAAACAAAAATGTCCACGAGAAAGTGGAGAGGAACACTGCAACTCTGTTATCCATTAAAGAGATTTCAAAAGTGTAATAAGCTCTTGAAGCAAAAATGTCAAATGCCATGGACATCAAGTGGAAGCTGAAGTAAAACACTGAAGTGAGCAGACTTTTACATGAAGGGAACTCGGCTTATTATGATAATGACTTTCATAAAATGGTCCTGATATTAGGGAAGCTTCCTTGTGTACGCCTTGTTACCCCTTCATTATGAAGAAAAGGCCGCGCCAGACTTCTGTTTGCCAGCGAACTGATCTTCCTGCTTGTTGTAGCTGGAACCGATTACAGCAGATGAAGATGGCTTTTATCATTTCACCCTGCCTCCACCAGCGCTGCTGCCACTCCTGCCCTTAAACACTGAACTGCAAGCCAAAGCAGAGATTTTCTAGTTCACCCCATGCTGCTTACGTGCTTCCTAAAGCCTTCATTTGAAGCTTGAAAGCCATTTCAAAGCCGCAATATCTGCAAAGTTGACCACAAATTGTTTATGGCGAATGAATCTGTTTGTAATCACGATGAGAATCTTTATTTCTCATTGTTTCAGTGACAGTCTGAGACCTCCACCCCAGATTTAAGGAGGCTTCGGGTTACAGATGGCAAAAACAAGACATCAATAGCAGCGCTCATTATACCCGGGCAATAAAAACACATGTAAGTGATTAGATGCAGTGGGATCGTTGACGTCGTGATGATAGAAGACGGTTTTCACCACCCAACCACACTTTCCATGGGCTCTGCCTCTTTTTCCCTCGAAGGCACATCCTTTACGTTCGCAAATCTGGTGAAGAGCGTCTTCCCTCAAAACCATCTCAAATTACTATTCATAAACACTTTTCTCATCGGTTATCCTCGCCGCAACATTCACTTTAATACCAACCTTGGGCAATCTATAACGCTTAATGTGAAAACTCCTCCTGACAGCTACATGCCTTCTCACCTCAGCCGGATTACTTACTGCACACACGTTTTAGCCAAAGAGATTTTTCTCTCTCATTTCATTAGCCTACTTCTTTTTCTCAATATTTATCTGCTCTGAGCGTATAGTATAACTCAAACAGCCTCGGTACAAGTGGGGAACATGTAGAAATGCTTCATGGTAACATTTACTACAATAAGCTGCAGCGAGCACTGCCATATAATATAGTTAGATTTATGTCTGTTTTGTTATAACTTTATCAGTCAACTCTATTAAAAAGGTACATATTATTAAAAACCTGTTTCTCTTATACCTGGGTGTCTGAAGAACATCGGAAATGAGTACTGTCAGAGCTAAAACGTGGAGTAGCAGCTTCAAGTGAGCATTTGCAATCGGATCTCCCATTTCAAATGTTCTGGTGGAAAAATCACGATCGTCAACACATGAAACAAGGTGGTATTTGGGCCAGCGCTAAAAAGTATAAATATCTACAAACCTGTCATTTGTTTTACATTTTAGCCTTTAAAGTCTTGTTTTTCTGAAACAGGAAGTCACACAAGAGAAGAAGATCTGACTTAAACCCATGGAAGAAGAAGCAACCATTACTGGATAAAAAGGAAAAGCTGGAGAATCATAATTAGTACAATTTAAATACATTTAATGTCTGTTTAATTACGCAATGATATTCATAGACTGGAAAGAGTGAAATTAGCTAATGACACTTTCAACTCTGGGACTAATAGCACAATTAACTAAAGGACAAACCTTCAATATAATGAACCAGAAACTGATTGAAAGCTCTGAACAAAGGAAACCTGTGATGGACGTATTGATTAGTATTCCTCGAACGTGTGACAGACAAATGACAGTCATGAACTAAAACAACGAGGCCGGAGACCGAGTTGACCACTCAATAAAAAAGTGGAATAAAACTCCACCGATTTAACCAGTTTACTCATAAACCTCATAGACTCCCTGCTAGTAGGTACTTGCTTTTAAAACAAAGTGCTACCTAGCGCTTTGTTTTTTTAAATGTTAGTACCTAGCTTCAAAACTAGCATTTGACTTAAAAAAAAACTCAGCAACTAGTTTTTAAGCTACGTGCTAGTACCTAGGTACTAAGCGCTAACCCCAAAGTTTTTAGCGTCTCTTGTTAATACTAGCTTAAAACTAGCACTGCTAAGCACTAGCTACTGCTAGTTTTGAAGCTAGGTGCTGAAAACATAGGTTCTAGTACCTAACTTAAAAAGTTAATTAATAAAACAGATAATTACTATTTTTTAAGCTAGGTGCTAACAAGCTAGCTAGTCACAAGTGCCAATCCTAAAAATCTGCACCTACCTTAAAAGTAAAGACTATGCATCTATCTAGCAACTAGTACCTACCCAGCTTTTTTAAAAAATAAAATCTTGAAAATTTTGAATAACATTTTAAAATTCTTAATCTTTTTAAGAACACAATTAAAAACCGAAAAGAGCATTGAAACTGAACAGAAACTGTTTTACTCCTGCCATTAAACTAAAACAATGAAGTGAAAGAAAATACTTTTTTTTTTTTAAAAACAGTAGCTAGACAAGCTTATATCAAGCTAGACATTAGCTTGACATAAAAAAAACTAACATTTGTCATCTTAGCAATGTTGATGGGAGTATTTTATGACACAACATCACGCAAGAGAAAGAAACACAACCATTAGTAACGTAAACATGTTTTAAATGAAGACAAATTTGCGGTCCGATTGTAAAGAAATTAGCACTAATGAGTGTCCAAATGTTTTAAATTAAATTTGCTGCCCATCTTATCTCGTTAGCTTGTTGGTACAAGCATGTGGGCGTTCTTGGAAGGACAACGCTCCTTATTGACCGCGAGCGTATCTACACACTCGCTTCGTACAGATTCACATGAAGGTCAGAGGTCGTATAAACGACAAAGAGAGGGTAGCAAGAGGAGAAGGCCTCCTCTGGAGGTTCATTTTCCAGGATGCTTAAACAATGAAATACAGAAAACCCTGAACGGTGATGAAAGTGCACTTCTTACAGATGGTTTCATCTCAGTCGGTCAACCTCAAAAACCGAACTAAAAACAGAACAGATGGCGAACCGAGCCCAAAAAAACCTGATCAGCTGTCTTTGTTCAATACTCTGTCACCTCCGCTGCATCTGCAACGCATTTAATTGTTTAAATACATACTTTGCATCGCATGCTGAAGAGGCGTGATGCGCCACTTAGTGAAATACAATCTTCGTCACGCTTGTCTGAAACAAAGAGGGAAGATATTTTCATGGAGTCCTCTGGGGAGCCATAACGCATTTCTAAGTTGAGCTGTGAGTGAAGACTGTGACGTTAGTGGGGTCACAGATGTTTCTGGAGACCCTGAATGCTGAAAGCCACTTAAAGGATGCGTTTCATTTCACAGCTTCGCCTCCTTCGCTTCGCCAATCCAGCCACCGAGTTCATTCGGCTCAAAAAGCCAGTGCTATTAACTCATCAGTCACCCTGTCATAACCCCCACCGATGAGCGTTCAAGCAGGAGTTCAAAGGTCGGAGCAGATGCATTTTCCAGGACACAAAGTCTGCCTCCACGTTTGACCAAACGCGAGAAAAGTCCGACTGTAAACCAGCAGACCGTGACTTGATTCCTTTCCCCCAGATCAAATCCGGACCCGGCCCGAGTCCTCTCCCGGCTCCCGTAAAACTCGGTCATTTCGCACGCGGCGGCTTTTCATTGGGATCACGGTTGGCGGAGAGCGCGCCCGGCCGCGGGCTCGGAGCAGCGCCCGGGAAAAACACTTGACGTGATTGAGAAAGCAGAGACCAGCCGGGACACCGCCGAACGGCTGGATAAAGATCGATCTGCCTCGCCATCTCGTCTGGGACCGCATGTGACATGTAACGGGGATTTGATTACCGAGTCCGAGACCAGATAAGATCGCTTCGACCCGCTGCGAGTGCAGGAAGAAGAAAAGGGTCTTCCAGCGAGTCTGGAGCAGGAATGATTAGTCCAGGGCCTCTTCCTCGTCAGTCGTCTCTTGCTTTAACCTTTCGCTCGTAACTCTCCTCCGGCCCTCGGGGGATGAGGCAGGGAGCACGCAGCTCTTGACCCCCGCCAGAGGACGCCGTTTGATGAACGACCAGGGAAGGTCAGGCCTCTGATTGGTACTCAGCGTCTCCCATCTGAGAGCGCTGAACCGAAACGCCGCTGCCTGTCCCCCCCTCCACCCCCCCGGAGTGTAAATTACCATGGTGACTTTGACAGATACGGCGTTGGCGGATCCTGAACTTTCTCTGAGGGGACGGAGCGTGGGCGTGGGCTGAATCGGGCCGAGGAGCGCCCCAGGTGATCCGTCACACGCCGTGACAACCTCACGGAGTCGCGGAGCTGATGGACGCCAAGCCTCGGGGCGTTTCTACGGGGATGTCCTCGTAGGTGGGGACGACGAACGGAGCCCCCCCCCACCACTGATCCTTCTCCATATAAACCCTCGGCGGGCCCACTGACGGTGCTGAAGTGTGGGGATGTGTGACCTTTAAGGGGCGTCTGGAGATGCTAACTAGACAGCTTCCTCCAACCGAGTGGGGGACGAATAATTGAGGGATCCTTTTTTTTACTGCCTGTTCGTGCAACTAATCCACAGAAAAAAAAAACAAATCCTTGTTTATTAGCAATTTACAGCCTAATTCACCAGAGAAAAACAATTTTATGCCCAAATTAGTCGCTTCAGGTCAAGTCAGAACCATCTGTCCATGTGTAATTTTGAAAAAGAGGCCCAGCTGTACATCAACAATGGTTATCCTCCCAACCGTGCGTGTAGCTCATACACCACCCGCCAGGGTTGTATTTCTCTAAAAGCGTTTATGCTCCAACCTAATCTCATTTATTCGACAAACATGCAGCCATGTGCAAACGTTAGAAGCCCCCGGTTCCGTGGAAAAAACGAATAAAACTCATCTGATGGCAGTGTGTTAGGTAAATACATCAAACTTTTTTTTTCACCATTTCAGCATTAATTTAACAAAAAGCAGACCTGTAAATATGTAGATGTTTTTTTTTTGGACATTCAGTTGCTCAAACACAATGCAGAGAGGGAAAGACATAAGCTGTGACCTCGGTGTGGAGAGGGTTATAAAAGCGTTACTAAACAATCTGTGGATTCACAAGTGGGAATCATTCAAGACAATCTTTAACAGCTGTCAGAAAAAGAAAAAACAACTGAACCTGAAAGGCAAAACTGAGGGAAGCAACACACATCTGAGCAAAGAGCAAAAAGATTTCAAATCAAACCAACTAACTTCTGCACATGACATGATCAGCTGCTCTCCAACACTTGCTCAGGAGAGGTCGGTCTCACTTCTGGGTTATTCCAGCCGATCGTCTGCTTTGATTCATGACTTAAAGGTCCAAAAACAAGATAACATGTCCAACAAGAAAAACCTCAATATCAGATCAAAGAAATGGCATCTGAGGGAAAAATGATCAATAAACCGCACTTCTCACTATTTTCAGTCATTAAAGTTTCACAGGGCTGAATAATTGATCAGAACTGGAGAAATAGTGAGTAGAACTGATCAGTGTGAATTTAGATTCATTTATAAAGATATTTTCTTTAAGTCCTAACAAAATGAAGTGTATAAATCCGAGTCTTGTTTTGAAAACCTCGGTTGTTTCCTTCTCTGATTTTATTTGTTTTTATTTTTTTGTGTGTTAAATTACTCCCAGTGTGAATGAGGTTTATTCCCCGGAGAGAAGAGGAGCATCAGGAACATCAGTAGAAGGGAGGATGCTCTCCAGGGCGTGTGGAACTTGTTTCACAGCTGAGTGGATTCTTTTGATCATTTCCGTGGGTCCATCAACAGCACTGAGAACAATCCGTGAACTAGTTGCGTGAACGCGTCACTGCAGGTTTATTTTATTGCATCTCTGGACTAAAGTGCATGTATAAGCAGAAGCGTCGTGGACCCCCGCGTGTCCGTGCAGGGGTGCCAGCGGGGGTGACAAGTGGACACCTACCTGTCATCGTAGCAGAAATCTGCGTCCAGCGTGTTCACATAGAGACCCACGGCCACGGCGGTGCACAGCAGCTCCGTGATCATCTCTCAAAGCCGAGCTGGGAGAGGAACCGAGACAGAAACGGACTGGAAGCGGGTCGCCTCGTCTCTCTCGAGTCTCCGCGTTGTCGTCCTCTGAGTGGGTTTCCTCCGCGTCACGCAGCTGGCCATTTCCCCGCTGAACCGGGGCTGCTGGGGGGTCCCGCTCGGAGATGTGCGCGTGTCTGAGCTCCGTCCTCGATGTGCGCATCTCCCCGCCTCAGCGCCGATGAAGAGCGAGGAGACATGTGGGCTTCGGGCGGACTGCGCATGCGCGCTGGGCTCCGCTCCCAGGAAGAAAGAGAAGCGGGTTTAGAGCCTAAATGGCTGATTATTTGATAGAACGTGTATATACCTGACTAAATACAATCTGAAACTATGAACATTGGAAAAGAATGTATATTTAATTCATTATTAAAAAAATCTGTCCATATTTGCAAATTCTTTTTTTCAGTTTCATAATTCATGTTGTCAGATTCATTTGTTTTTAATCTTTTTAATCAAGTTCAAAACTTTTTTTTAACTTTTTCTGTTTTTTTCTGTTTTTCTTAACACTTTCAGGCTGTTATTTGCTTTACTTTTCCCACTTTTGACTTGGATTTGGCATGAGGGGCGGAGCTTCACAGTTGGGGGTGTGGTTTCACTTATGACATCAGAAAACCCGACGCTGAAGGACCGCCCCTCGGATCACGTCATTATTTTCACCTACTGAACTCAAATATCTCTCATATGAAAACATATTTTCAACTGAAAAATTTAAAAATTTAAAAATGTATTTTTAAAAAAACATCTGGGAAGTGAGGAAGCGAGTTTTAGTCGAGGAGTGTCCCGCTCTTGTCTGACGCTTTTTGAGTTCCAGATGTGGAAGCTCCCCACGCCATCGACACTAACGCAGCCCCGGACCACCACAGATGCTTCTGAACTAGGAGCTGCTAACAAGCTGGACGCTTCCTCTCCTCTGTCAGCCATAGTTTCCAAACTCAATTTCAAATGTCGGTTCATCTGACCACAGAGCAGTTTTCCATTTTGCTTCAGAACATTTTAAACGAGGTTTGGCCCAGAAGAGACGGAGCGTTTCTGGATCATGTTCTCCAACAGCGATCTGGAAGTGTTCCTGAGTCCACGCAGTGACTTCCAGTGTTTCCCGTCACCTGAGAGTCTGAAGATCACAGTCATCCAGTTTCGACCTTCGGCCTTGTTCCAAGCATACAGAGATTCCTCCTGATTCTCTAAAAGTGTTCACCATTTTACGTTGTGGAAAATCTTCCAAGGTTTTGTTACAGATCTCTGCCCATCTTTACATCTCAGAGGCTCTGGTCATGTGACTGTCCTGTTGACGATTAATTACAATTAGCCAGTTCTCAAATGCTGCTTCTGTCGTTTTTGATTTGTGCGTTTTACTTTTCCAGACTTTTGTTGTCCCTGTTCCAACATTTTTGAGATGTGTTGCTGCCATCAAATTCAAAATGAGCTAATATTTTCCATGAAATCGTAAAAATGTCTCCGTTTCAACACCTCGTGTGCTTTGGGGAAATGTTCAGATTCGGAAATCATTGTATTCTGTTTTTATTTATATTTTACCCCATTTTTTTAGAGCCGGGGTTGTAAAACTAACTTTGCTTAATTGGCAAGTTGCACTTCTCTTTTTGGTCATTTATTATCTTTGATGTTACATCACGTTTCTCGAAGTTATTTAGCCTTATCTTGCGTCTCTTCGTAGTCTTCCAGCATTCGCTCTCTCTGCTAACTCTGAGCCCCTTTCTAGACATTTTGCATCATTTTGTGTATATTGTGCCATTTCTGCATATCTTTATGTTCATCTTGTGTTTATTTGTTGTTTGTGTCTCTGTGATCATTTTCGTGGTCATCTGGAGTCTCTACGGAGCCATTTTCAACTCTTTGTAATGTTTTGTTAGTTTCATCATTAGGTTCACTTTAAAGCCAGTTTTAGAACAAAAAGAAAAAAAGTGGCTCCTTTATGTTTACAGATCTTTATGTTAGTGAGAGCCATACTTTCACTTTTTCCTGACAATTTGTAAATGAAATGCTGAGAAGCCTGACGTGAGTCGTCCTGCAGAAGGTCTCTCATTATCTCGCTCTCAACCCAAATTAAAACTATTGATTCCTTTTCCCTGCACTTCCCCACCGCCGTCTCTGTGGGCAGGCTGGTGTGATGGATGAACTCTGGCCCCCATGGGCTGGGACTGGCGTGGTCCCGCTGGCGACCAGCTGGACCGACTCCTGGCCCGCCGGCGGGAAAAACGCGGCGCGGACCGGCGGAGAAAGGAAAACAGATGTACGCAGCAGCGGGACATTAGGTCGGAGACAGTGAAGGAGCACCGCGGCCGAGGTTGGAGAGTCATTTGTAAACGTGACACTGATTCACAGCAGAACTTGACCTCCACCTCCGAGAAGCTGCTGGAGGCTCCAGGAGGAGAAGCTGATCTGTTGTTGGACCTGAGACTTCTGCTGAGCTGTCTTCAGTCACAATCTGAAGTTTAAAAAAGACATCTGACACTTTCATCCAAACAATGCATTTTATCATCAGTTAAGTTTAAGACTTGCAAACAAAGATTGTCCCAGTAGGTCCTCAGATAAATCCATGAGAGGTGACGCGTCTGGCGGCAGCCCAAACAGTGATTAAAGGATTAGTGACGAGAAATCACAGAAAATGTTCCTGCCGAGAATATAAACAGGCCCGGAGCCAGACGGAGGCAGAAGAAGAGAAAATTATTAGCTCCATTCGTTTCATCACCTGCCAGGTTCCACCTTCAACAAACAGGAAGTCATCACAAATCAAAAGATCAATTTCTGGTTTAATCAAAGCAGGGAGAGAAGAGAAGTTTTCATTTTTCTAATTTTGGAGCATATTAACCTCATAGAAAATAAACAGGCAGCAAAGGTAGAAGACAATGATTAAATAAAAAGGCTAAAAGAGCACAGAGTGACAAAAAACGGCTTCAAAATGATGCAAAACCCTTAAAATCAGAGTCACAGTAAATAAAAGTGGGGTAAACGATGACAAAAGAAAAAAACAAGACACAAATGGACTAAGACGAGCTAAAGTCAAACATGAGTCACATAATGAGCAAAGAGCGACGTTAAATTAACTAAAACATACAACACCAGTAAAATCAGACGTGAAAAAAGCCAAAAGAAATGAAAAATGACCAAAAGATGCCAGTTTGGCTTCAAACGGATGATTAAAGGGGACGAAAGGCACATCAGACGACAAACAGGCAAAAAAAATGACCACAGACTGATGCAGAACATCTGGAGCAGGCGGGGGGGGGGGGGACTCCCACAGCAAATAAACAGCTGGGTGTCACCGTCCACAACAGAAATCTTAAATTCTGTTTAAAAAAACAAAACAAACAAACCTATGAAGAGGCTTTAACCTTTGACCTTTAAGAGACCTTCAGTCATGTACAGTCAGCGACGGCAGGTTTTTTCCTCCAGCGGACAAACAGGAAATCTTTCAGTCACAGCTGGAAGTTCGAGGCTCCAGCTGCAGAAATAGATGAATTCATGTCAACAAGAACCGAAATCAAAGCCACCCTCGTTTGTTGGACATCCGGGTGGCGAGGAGCGATTCTGCTCGGGAAGTTCACAAATCTAACTCAGGCTTGATTAACAGGAGATTGTTTGGGTTTGAAGCTAAATTAAGACAAATAAAAAACTATTAATGATGTTGAATAATGGTTGAAAGGGGAACTCGAAGGTGCTGATTCAGAAAAGAAAACACTGACCCTTTTTAGCACGATAAAAGTCCAAACGTACGTGTAATCTCATGTTTTATTGGTCTGTCTGAGAACACAAGTTTAGAAGAAAAAGAATTTGATTGTAGTGGCTCTTCAACAAATAAAAACTCTGACAGAAAGACAACAGGTAACTTTTTTTTTTTTAAATCCTGCTTCCACAGGATTTAAGGGGGTTAGTTTCACGCTCCACTGACTGACTGGACGGGCCATGGAGGCAAAACAACCCCATATCATCAGTCCTCCACCGCCGTGCTTGACAGCACTTGGAGGTGTTTGTGTTTGGTTTTCTCCAAACGTGGTGCTGGATGTTGGGCTCATGTGTCCATCAGATGGTCCAGAAGTCCTGTGGTTTGTCCAGATGCGGTTTTGTGAGCCTCGGTGGTGGTACCACGTCCTTCTCCTGGAAACCATTTAAACAAACCGTGTTTGTTTCGTCTTCTGGTTGTGATGTCACGGACGTGAACATTTACCGTGCAGAGTCTCCGTTGTGACTCTGGGATTTATGACCACTCCTGCGAGCACCACACAGTGGGACCTCGGTGTCCACTCTTGAGAAGACTGGCAGATGTCTCGATTGTTTTTCAGAACAATCTTTTTAACTGAAGAACGGTGAACTTCCTGTTATTTGGAAATGCTTTTACAACCTCCTCCAGATGGATACACGGAAACTATTGCTCCTCTAAGACCATTGCTTATGTCTTTCCCTCTTGGCCAATAAATGCTCTTCTGCACCTTTTAAATCCTCTGGTAGCAGTGAGGTGGTACTTGTATTGCCCCTGTTTTTTGGGGGGTTTTTTGGATTTATTTTTGCCTCCATCGAGGCGGATTGCTGAAAAGACTTTTCTAGTCAGAAGTTGTGGCAGGAGCTGTGAAACCCCACTGTGAGAAACCGCGATCAAAGCCAGAAGCCAAAGTGTTGACGCACTCCCCTCACTTCCTCCCAGCTTCCTCTCCTTCCTACCTTGGAGTTAAAAAAAGAAAAAAAAGTCATTGAAGGTGGGAAGGAGCTCTTGAAGCTGCTATTTGTGTCTCGGGGCGTTCGCCGCATCCTGAAAGCCTTTTTCCTGTCCTCTGTGGAGCGCAAAGTCAGGAAATCAGGAGTTACCTCACCAGCTGCTAAACGCTGCTATTTGTGTGTCTTTGTGTGATTTGTTCCTGTCTTCGAGGTGAACACACGACCTCAGGATGAGCGTTAGTGTTCAGTGTGGAGTCGCAGGTGGGGAGGACGTGACTCCCACGGCTACAACAAACCCCAAACAAGCCTCCTTCACGTCTTCATCTGCTCGGATGCGTGTCGGTCCAGTTTGGACCCAGACCCACGGCGCTGGGTCCAAACGTGGCCCAGATGCAGCCGAGTGGGAGCTCTGGGACTTGGTTTCGTCATGGCAACCTCGAGGGACCCGGGTCTGGGCTGCAGATGTGGAGAGGGCTGTGGAGGGGGTGGACGGTGTGCCAGCGGTGCTCAGGATGTCCTGATCCTGCAGTTTCAGGCTCATTTAGCTCAAGGTTACCATCGTTTAACGGTCCAGAAAAAGAACAAATGACAAGCAACAATCATCAGTCCGTTCTAAGATGTGTAGACACAGCCGTAGCCCTTGATCGGGTCCGGCCCTCGTCGTCTGTTCAACAGCTGGAGGGAAGCCGTTTTTCAGCCGTTTTAGAGCGTGACCCATTCCTCGTCTCGCCCGCCGGACGAATGGAGTTGGAAGTGGATGCAGCCAGGATGTGTTGGGTCCCGGGTGGTGTTCAAAGCCCTGCGCCAACACCGGCCCGGTAGCTGCAGGAAGCCGGGTCCTGATGGTGCACGGTGCACGTCTTTGCAGCTGCCAACCCAGGCGGCGGCGCCGGATGTGACGATGATGCTCTCCGTGCACCTGCGGACATTTACCTGCAGGTGCTGAGCCTGACCAGGCGTCCTCAGCTTCCTCCAGAGGAGACGACGGAGCGCTTCCTCAGCGGTGGCGGGTGTAGGGGAGGTCTTCAGTGACGTTCTCCACAGGAGGTTTAAAAGTGAGACCGCGGGCTGGACGACGTCCCGGGGACGACGTCCCGGGGACGAAGGTCGTTTCTGGACAACAAAGCTGATTTTTGTTTACTGAACATTTTAACATGCAGGTAAACGGATATCTACTCGCTTTTGCAGCCAGAGCCCTGCTGGGTTTTTGTTTACTTCTGAGTTTAACTGAACGCAGAAGATCAGATGTTTGTCTTGATGAAGACACAATCCCCAACCTCCCCGCTGATGAACTCTGGCTGTGACTTCTCCTTTTGTCTCCCTTTTCTTTTGCATCTTTCCACATCCCTCTGTATTTTAGTAAACTTAGTTTGCTATCTATGATGCTAATACTTTGACTTTGATGGTACTTTTGATTTCAGATCAAATCATGGCACTGAGCTGCTTTTTTAAGAGCAACTTACTTTTGACTGATAATTCTGCCGTCCTGGTTCGTTTGGACATGGTGGACCTCCATGGACACCGCGCATCTTCTTCCACATGGAGTCCAGTCCTAACACCGTTGATCTTGAGTCCTACTGTGCCTCTCATTTAGTGACATTTTTGTTTGTTTTTTATTCCTGCCAGCGCAGCTGATAATAAAGGACTTTGTTTTGGACTTGTGACCATCAGATCTTCTGGGTTTGGACCTCCTCAGACCTCGTCCGTGACAGAGCTGCCACAAGGTAAAAAAGACAGAAAACCAGCATAAAAACGCTATTTTAAAACCAGTCATTTCTTTTCTACTTCACTTCAGTGCATAAATGAACTCAGACTAAAAAAAAAGTCAGTTTCTAGATCTTTTATACTTTTTTAATTTAATCTTCATTGGAAGTGTTGAAAACATCCCGAAAGCCGACAGCAGAGATGTCTCTGAATTCCTTAAATCTTTATTGATTTTTTTAGGAGCTAAAAGGTCAAATTATCTTTATATTTCAAGCTGAATGATTTAATTGCTTTTAACCATATAAACCATTTTAAACTGAGTTTTAAGGAGTTACAGAATAACCTTCAGCCAAATATTCCAAAAATTCCGCTTCAGTGTAAATCCTCTTTATTCGAACATAAACAGGAAACGTTTTAAATGAGTAATGACACACAAAAGAGGAGAAAAGATTCGATGATGGCGGTTCGTGATCTGCCAGTGTTTTTCTTCTCCTTTGAGAGATTAGAAATGGACTTTCCAGACACCGAGTCTCCATAAACCCAACAATAGTCCTGGTTCCCTGAAGGCTCCTTAAAAACAAGTGTTTAAAAAAAAAAGAAATGCAATAAATATCAGCTAAAGCGAGCAACAGTATTTCCAGGTGTATTGAGTTGTTCTCCGGCATCAAAATCTGGAAATGATGCAGAAACATTTTCCAGCAGAAGCAGTGAGTCTATAAATCCGGGTGACGTCACCATGGAGACGGCTGGATCCATGCGGTGACATCTGACTAAAACCCTTTTAAAACGCGGTAAATCGTGCCGAGGCG
>JAOWBL010000669.1:0-11058 GCA_028564865.1 Zenarchopterus dispar | reverse complement strand
TGCAAAACTTGGAAGCTACACAGGCTGTTTGATTTTGAAACTTGACCAGATTCTCTGTGGTGTCACTTCTTCCAACTTCCTGCCATCTTGTATAGACAGTGTTTGTTGACATGGCATTTGTCAAAACTAGACCAGCTGAATATTTTTAGCAGTCTGTGGTGCTGAGCTTATTCTGGGCCACACAGTCTGGGGGAAACACAAACATTGACTACACATCGTTGTCCATGTTCAGTTTCAGCGCTGGAATTTTGACAGCCGCAGTGGTGCTTATGTGCGTTATGATTGCTGAAAAATTATGTCGCATATAGTTTACAGTGGCTTTCTAGTTGCAGCAGTGCAAAGAACATTGGCCAGTTTTTCTTAGTATTTTGTTTTGCTCCTTCTGCCATTACATAGCTGCCAGCATACCCTCATTCTGTAACAATTGCATAATAGAAGACAACAATTTTTAGCTTGTATTTGGGCTGGTCAGATCAATAATCGGGAACCGCACGGTAACCCAAAACAGCATGAGACTAAGTTTGTGTGTAAGTCACAGCACAACCATGGCAGAAGTTGACCTTTAGTGTACACTACACAAAGAGACAGAACGCAGATTTTTCTTTACAGTCTTCACTTTGTTCCTTCCTCACTGAAGCCCCCACACACATACACATCATAACAATCTTACAGACATAAACAATGGAGTCTCTTAGTAAGAAATCAATAGTCAGTCTACCTGCCTCCCACATTGTACTGATGATGACAACTTTTACTTTGCAATTCTAGAGTTCTGACTATCTTAAATAAAGTTTTTTTTAGATCTCCTTCAACACCCACACACCTAATGTAATTGAATTCCTACTAATAGGAATATGCAACATATCAATAACAATTACACTCAAGACACAACTCCTCCTCTATTATTATGCTAAGTAGAGACAGCCAAGGATTTTCTGCTTCTCTTCTCCTTTATCTCCCAAAACATTTACACCTTGCATCGAACAATGCGGCGCAAACCTTGATATGTTTTCCAAATAATGGCAGTTCATGCATTTCCTGATAGCCTTCTAAATTATGCATTCCTTCTTTCACCCTCGTCATAAAATAGTGAATGAAATGTTATGTACAAAAGTTAAATGCTGTTTTTTTTCTATGTACGTCAAAACAGCCAGTGTGATGACATTTAATAATTACAAAAAGAAAAAAAAGTTTGAATATTTTACTAATTATTAATATTATGACAAAGATACAGCTTTGATCTTAAAGGAGAAGAAAAGCCCCATATTTTCCTCCATTATTACTTGGCTTACTTGACTTCTGACATTGATTGCATTAGGATGGGTCTGGCTGTCATTCTGTCTCATTCTCTGTTTCAAGTCAAGATGCTGGAGTAAAATGTTGCCATTTTACAATTTTACAATTATATAAAGACCCTGGTTAGACTATATTGTGAAAGTGTTATCTAAATGTTTATTTCTTTATTCTCTGTCTTTTTTTGTTTCGTTGTTTTTTAAGGTACAAAAAAAAAACCTTGATGAGAAAGGAAGCAGATTGTGGTTACAAATAATCTCTCAGAACCATGTATGTTTGTCACAGAGGCTACTGGTTTGTTGTGTACTAGATTCGGAAATCTGAACTTTTTTATTTTTATATTTGTGCATTTATTTACAGTAAAAAAACAAAAAACCTGAAAGGGTCAGTGAGAAAGACCTGATCAGCCAGTCCAGAAAAGCTTTAACGTAATTATTAAGTTCCTTATTATTTCCTACTGACAAGTTCAGAGAGTTAATTTAGGTTTCTTAAAGCTTTAGTTAAAAATATCAGTGAAAATAGTAGAACAAGTCTAAAAAGAACAATGAAAAGCAGACAGTGACAGCATTACTTGTTGTAGCCTGATTTTACTGTCGATTTTTGATATTTCAAAAGATGCATTTAAAGCAGTAAAGCGTTACTGTATCTTGATTCGTTTCTTCCTGTCAGATGTTGTCGTCATTGCATTGCTACATTTCCAGTTTGGTGACTCTAGTTGTTACAGCTTTATCCTTTATAAATGTTTTCTATTTTATGCAAGCTTTGAAATGTTTACACAAATTTATAAGAACAAAATGACTAAGCATTAGGAAAAATGGGGGCGAGCATCCTAACCCTAAAGAATAAAGTAATGTACAATATAGATTAGAGGTCGACAAGATTCATGGTTGAGCCGAGTTAACAGTGTCATTAATCTCTCTGTCATAATAAAAAATGATGTACAGTTAATGGGAGTATTTAACTATAGGCATTGTAGTATGGTACTCTGTAGTACCGATTATATAATTGACTTTTTGTTGTTGGGTTTTTCCTGTAATCTCTTTCAGTCTTTATCCCTGCCTTTTTTATTTCTTAGTCTCTGTCAGATGAATTGACTTTGTTCCTTTGTGGGGAGGATGCTGCTGCTTTTGTGTGTCCCTCCACCAATTTTGTACCCAGCGGCATTAATGACACAGAGATGATAAAGGGGTAGGAATGATCCATTTCCTCTGCTCTTGCTGTTTGATTCATTCCAGCCTAGTTGACAGAGTGAGTCTTACAATGCAATGTGAGAGTGAAATATTGGATTTAGTGTTTTTTCTCTTACTCTAACTCTTTTTCTTGTTTTCAGAACAGTTTGATTCCAGGCATGAGTCTGTGTGGCTGAATTACAGTAAGCATCATGATGCTACTCTTGCAGGCCAAACCGTCTGTACACACTGATTTGTTTACAGTGTCACTTACAAAAAGATGGTCCATTTCAAGTGTTCCTGAGGTCAAGTCACATGGACTCAATTTGTCTTCCACAGCACTTCTAAACTCAATTTTTTTCACAGCCTGCAGTCATTCTTTTTTTTTTTAATGTTAGAGGATATTCAGTTCAAATGAGTCCCTTTCAGTTCAGTTCAGTAATACTTTTTTTATTCTAAAAGGGAAGTTTTTTTTAATACTTTTTATTTGTTGCCATATATTTCACAAAAAACACTGAAATTAGTCTTCTGTTCTTAACCCATTATCAGTTACACTAGGAGCAGTATGCTACCATTCTTTCTACCATGTACTGCTGCTATAAAAAAGTCAGTCACTCAGTCAGTTTATTAAGTCATATGAAAGCAGTGTTTCTCAGTTCCAGTTCTCAAGAGCCACAGTGCTGCATGTTTTAGATGTTCCCCTGCTTCAGCACACCTGATTCTCATTAATGGTCAATGACAGGTTGTCATCCAGGTCTGAACAAGTCTGTCAATGACACAGCCACTTGTGTCATGGTGTGAAGAAGCAGGGAAACATCTAAAACTTCCAGGACAGTGCCCATGAGGACTGAAAATGAGAAACACTGCATTAAAGACTGAGTGTGGTGTGGTTGTCAGCAGGAAAGGTCACCTGTATGACCTCAAAGACCTGAACAAGCCTCCGCTGAAGATTCTGTGTTGTGTAGATGATGTGCAGCATTGTCCACTCTCTTAAAAAACTGCCAAAATCATTCATATTTCTATCAAGTTTTTCAGAAACAGAAAAAAAAATAAAGCTTAATAATAATAATAATAATAATAAACATTACAGATACAATAAGGTCCTCACACTTTTGGTGCTTGGACCCTAATAATAATAAAACATTCAACATACAAAAGGGTGCTCCACACCACCAGTGTTTGGGACAGTTTTTTTTTTCTAGTTTTTGAAAATATGACTGTACCTCATGTACATGATGCCATATGCTGTATTTCTAAATTTCAAACAGTAATATTCCCAGGAAGGGGAAACCAAGGGTTCAAGTATGGTACTCATGTTTGGAACTGTTTTTCCACGCTGGGTAATATTTTGTCCCTTAAAAATCACCGTAGTTGGAAGTACTGAGAGTATTGAGTTTCTTTCAGAGTGGTTGTTCTGGTCCTGGACATTTCTGATTGGTCACTTGCCTGAATGTGTCATTTATGGCAACTCCTCTGTCATGTCAGATTGATTGAAGGTGTCTCTCTGGAATTGTTGAAACTTTTTAACATATATAAAGCTCTCCTTCAATAGACAATATGAGACATCTGTTAGAGATGTGTTTTTTGCAGAATCTAAATTCTTAACATGCTATGGCTGGAATGAGGGGCAGTGGCCTTGGGTCAGTTGTGAGCTCTTACAGTACCTTAGAAGCCTGATTAAGAGTTTTTGCTCCTCTGAGTAGTTTGTTAGCCAAGGTCTCCTGCTGCAAAGGAGCATCCCCACTGAACCTGTTTATCACCCTCAGTGACACGACATAGCGCTTTACTGTCGCAGGTGCCAGTTAACCCATGCCAAGTCATCAAAATGACAAACGTCTCAAAGATGGGTGGAACTATCCATCATAGTGAGAAAATACTGGGTTTGTAAAGCTCCACTGGGTATTACCCGCATATCAAAGTTGTGCAGACAATAGCAATGGGTTCAGTGTACCTCACTTCAACATATAATCAGGCATGAAATCTGATTGTTGGTGACCTTATCACCTACGCAGCTTACCTTCAATCATCTATATTCTTTTTTTTTTTTTAAAGTGAATATTTATAAGTGGTTTTACACACAAAACATAACAATCTGTTCCTCCTTATTTGGGCACTTACCGGTAATCGGAATAATATGTGAGCAGACCTGACATGAACTTCGTGTCATGAGCAGTTTTTTTTTTTTTTTTTTTGCCTTTGATAAAGGATTCTCACTTTCCTCCCAGGGTAATTAAACTTGAATATGAACTGGAATTATTTATCATTTCATGTCTACACAGGCATGAGAGCTTTTTTGGTTTGTTTGTTTGCTCATGTGACTTTGTGTGTTGTCATATAATCACACACTGACAGAGTTAGTGCACTTCTGAGACCTTGATTAGGAGTCAGTCTCCACTCATCTGAATGTATTCAGAATGTTGGGCACATATCTAATATGAAATATTTAATATTTTATGGACTCTTGGTGGAAAAGTGCTTCAGTTGATGCATGTTTCTAGCAAAGTGCTGGTAAAAACAGTGGAATGTGTCAGAGGACTGCTCACTGGAAGCATGCTTCTGACGGAAATTTTCTTCTTGTTGTTGTTTTTACATTGTCTGTCTGTCTTGTCATCCTGATAGGCAATCAAGTAGTATTTCATAACAGCAGCAGAATATGCTTAATTTTAGTCCACCCTTTATAGTGCATAGTCATGGACACTTCAAATGTAAAGCATATGCACAGTTGACAAGGCTCAGTGTTAGGTTTTATTCCTCATGTAGCCATCATTTGAACTGGGATCAGTTCTTGCACTCATAATATGAAGTGTTGAATTTGGGAGGAAGATAAATTCAAACATTATCATGGTCCATTAATCAATTATCTATACCTCCTTATTCCAATTCAGGGTCATGGGGATGTGCTGGGGACCATTCCAGCTCTCTTTGGACAAAACGAAAGGGTATTAACCTGGACAGATCATCAGTCCATTGCAAAACCTCATATAGATGAGCAACCACACATGATCACAGTAGGTCCTGTGGGCAGTTCAGAATCTGATTTACATGCATTTGGACTGTGAAAGGAAGACAGACTACTCAGGGAAAACCCATGCCAACAAGCGCAGGAAGAACCCTCAGCATCAACACAGAAAGACTCCTGCCTGAGTCAAACTAGGAATCTTCTTGCTGTCAGGCAACTGTGCTAAGCTACCTTTCTGTCCCAATATCACAGTCATTAACTTTCTATTGAAGCTCAGCTTTTAAAAAATTTGAACACGTTTCAAAAGAATTTTTCATAAATCTTCAACAGATTTTATATAGATGTTATGTGGGATCAGAACTTTAATTTCTTTTCTGCAGAGAAATTTTATGTAGCAGTTTACTCAGTCAAAGAAAATTAAAAATATAAGAAATGAAAATAATCAGCTGAGATAGAAATTAAAACATACATAAGGAGTGCAATGGGTTTCTATGAGCGTCAGTGAGTTGAGGTCCTTACTGCAGCATTTTCTGCACTGCTCCGTTTGGGAGCAGGGCTGCAACAGTTGACCTATCATCTTCATAATCCACATCTTGCAAATGAACCAACGGCTGTTCAGTGTCAGTTGCAAAGGACCAGAACTCAGACCCCCTTAGGTTTCAGCTCCATAGAAAAGTATTTGAAGGTCCTGAGCTCTCATCTGGTTTTATGATGTTCATATCAAAAAATAGTAAAATTTTGTGTTTGGGGTACTTGTGATACCTATTCCAGGTATCATGAGAGAATGAGCATTGGAGTTTATTTTCCATTAAACCCAAACAAGACATAGATGAATGTCTACCTTGGACTAAGTGTTGTGGGTGGACACACAGTCAATGTAATGTCAAGAAAATCAGAAAGGCTGTCTACATATTTCTTCTAATATAAGTCAAAGAAACAATATGTTTAACTCTGTTAATGTAACCTGAAGTTATAAGCATCACCCTGAGAGGGAATGTAGACTGCAGTGATAATCACCAAGCTGAACTCCTGAGGAAGATAAAAGAGCCATACCTTTACAGGTAAGAGCTTCAGGTCCGGTCTCAACATTGCAGTGTCTGAACTCCAGCATGAGTTAACTAAAATGCACACACACCCTCCTCTCTGCTTGTCTGAATCCGACTGTCTGTCCTGCCAGCAGATGGTAAATCCAGCCCGTGTGGTGGCTGAGTCCAGTATCGCAGAGCTCAGCCAGGTTTCAATATGCAAAGCATTACTGGAAATATTTTTTAGCAGTAATTACACGTGCAGAGAAAGCGTTAATTTGTTTTTTTTAACCATATCTGTTGCAACCATGGAACTTCTATGGAAAAACACAGCCCAGCTGTAACTTTTACTGAAAGTTTGAAAATAGCTGGAGGATTTAGTTTATGAATGATTAAGGTCCTGTTGGACTGCAGGAATGAGTTGGAGGTTACTCAACATTTGAAATTCAGTTGTGTTGGTGCCAAAAGTAAAAGTTTCTCCGGGTTGAAAGAGACATGTGTCCTTCATATACCTCCTTCAGCACTTAAAAACAATGAAGATGGGTTTTTGGCTCATTTACAGTACATCCAGCCCATGATGGAGTGAATCTGTCCAGGTACTTCACAGTTCGTCCATCAAGGTAATGGGTAGCACTGACACAGATATGACCCTTAAAAGGTTACGTACAAGGTGGTGTTCTTGCAGATATTATATTCGTAATAACTCTTTAAAATTGTCCTCATGAAAGCAAGAGTTATGATGCATGTTCCTTGCTCTGCAAGACATTTTGTTTACATATTTTTCATACAACAGCAAAGCCATTTATTGTGATTTGTAAAAACAGTTGAAAGGCACAGTACCAACACACGAGAAAAGGAAACAGTAAGCAATAGACTTGTGTTTAAGGTGGCTACATGAGCTTAAAAGTATCCAGATTGCTTTGATGTTCAGATTGTAAAACTTGCTGTCTTGACAGAAGGATTTCTGAAGGCGTTTTTGCGTTCACACTACATGACTGATTGGCAGAGGGGTCACACACTGGACAACTTGACAACAACTAGGTCACTCAAGTACTCGGATGAAAGACATCTGGGCTCCAAGTCATATTTTGAAGGTGTTGGGGAAGCTATTAGCTAAGTACCAGATAAAGACTTTGATTTCTTGAAACGTTCAACAATCAGCAGCCATGAGCTTATCTAAGCTTGTGCCCGACAATCATTAAAATTACTCATGCTCAAAGAGTATGAGAAGGCTGGAAGAAAATACCAAATCATTTTCAGGTAGCCTTTTCCCTCTACTGGTCATGTGATTAAGAAATTACAGATAACAGGAAAGGCGTAAGCTGCAAGCAGAGGTTTGGAAAACCAGGAAAATTTTCCACAAGAAATGGTATTGAGGTTACTTGGCTGGAAAATAAGAATCTGATTGTAAGAAACCTTCAAAAACTTTTAACCAACTCTGGAATGATAGTACACTGTTAATTAAATTGCATAAGGAGGAGTAAAGAAGAATTAAACATTTTGATGGTCAGTACATTAATTCTGCTTTTTAAAATGACAGATAAAAAAAACTAATTTCATCTCTGAAACCAGCTTTGAACTAACCTTCTTTCTAGCTCAGTTGATAAACGTTAAAACTGCCTCCATCTCTTCACAGAGAAAACAGCCAAATGTGAGACATTTCTGTAGTTTGTTGCCCATATATTTGAAAGCAAGAGCACAGACTGGCCTTGCCATCTCCTCACACCAGGTAATCACAGTCAAGACTCTTGTCTCACATCATTCCTCAGTGGTGGAACAGGTAACCTGTCACTACAAGAACAGAGCTGTCCCTCCCTGTGTCCAAGAAGGCGTTGAAAACATCCCTCTTCCAAGAGCACCTTCTATCGTGTTCATACATTTGTTGTAATTTTTACTCTTGTTAACCAAGCTACATATCCATAAGTACTCATATCAACAAACATTTATTTTTGCTGGGAGTCAAATCAATAACTCATGAACTCTCTGTCCATTTGAAAATCACATTTTGAGATAAATATATGCTCTAGGTAGAGGATATATTTATTGTATATATTCTGAAAATGTAGGTAATTTTTTAGTTAGCATTTTGACTCCAGATTTTTTTTCTTTTGCTCCATCTGTTTAAATTGAAAATGGTATTTTCCTCTTCTTCTTCCTTGTTTAATTTAAGGTTGTATTTTTGTGAACTCAGTTTTACTCTCTGCCCCCAAGAAGAGGCCGCCAGTATCGCACATACAGGCCGTGTAGTCCTGAACCAAGAAATGTTCACAATGCAGTTTGTCGTTTACCCAAACGGACGCCAACGCATGGGCAAACTGCAAGTATATTTCAGCCCTTAGTGGCGCTTAGTTGCACTTGTCTAAGTTGCACCTACTTTATGATCTACTATGTTAATGTGGCTTGATTGTACTTCTCTGTTTTAAGTCGCTTTAGAAAAAAGCATCTGTGAAATTTAATGTATACTATTAGCTGTCCCTAAACTCTTGTCTTTATTAATTAATTTTTTTCTTGTGGCTATGTCAGATCAAATCAAATATCTGTGCTCCATGTACTACAGTTAACAGCCTGTTTAAGGACATTTTAGATCATTTATCCTTTATGTTTCATCTATAATAGTCAATTCTTTTGCTTTACTTCTGGGTACAGGCTGTTTTTAAAATTACAAAACGTGCTGGAAGAAGTTTTCCCTACGTGATGGTTCTGCAGCTTCTTTCAGGCCATCTCATACCAAACAATTTATTAAAAAAGAGAGGAGGGGCTCCCACTCCCTGTATTGATAAATTTGTTTTCATCACTCGTCGTTTATCCCTATTGAGAATCTTGCTTCAAAGTTACCGAATTTGTCTGATAACCCTCAGTTTACTAATTTTAGGCAGCAGGTTGGATGTCAGATGTCAGAATGATATTCTGCCAAGAATGCAGTTAGAAACCTCCTTTCATCTACCAAGCATGACCCATTAAGGTTGTACACAGCATTTAATCAGAAAGGCAATGAGACAAAGAGGGACAAGGAAAGCACAATAGTGAGGTGGCTGCAGCTCCCTGAGTTCTCACAGTGATGTGTTCACATGCTGTGTTACGATTTCCTGGCCAGGGAGGGGAGCTGCTGGCTCCTATATAGAAACATTCCCAACACAGTTCGCTATTACATCCAACAACATCATACAATGCTCCATTTGCACACCAAAGTCATTTATCAGTGCCACCCCTGATTTGTTTTCCCCACTAACAAACACCTACCCCAGAGCAGAGTTTGCCTTATGTCTGTTTTTGAGTCTCAGTGCAAATCCATTTTAAATGGACATTTTCCCTGTACATTTGTCATATAAAGTGCCACCAAACTGGGACTAACAAATAAGAGTATAGAGGTTTCATTTTCTTGTTTAAACACGTATGGTTCACCCAGTCATTGACACATGCACACACACACACACTATATTTTTTACCCTTTACGTGTGCTGACTGTGATGCCAACACATGCTTGATGAGTGGCTTAGCTTTAAGAGGTTTACTTCTTAACCCTCATGGTATTTTTTTCTCTCTTCTCTAGCTTTCTTGCTCAGTCAAGTGTCATGCTCTTCTATGAGTGTCATCCCACATTGCTTGGCCTCTGCCCTTGTTTTGTTTGTTTTTATCAAATTCTAACCATCATCACTTTTCCCTTGCCAATTTGTTCACCTCTTCTCTGCACCATCCACCAGCTCCTCTCTCTCCTCCATTCCTGGTTTAAATTTAGATGGGAGTTTCTCTTCACTGTATCCAGGCAACCTACTCCCCATGTGTAACATGTTAGCTTTGCTTAAGCCCTCCCATCAGTGTTCTTCCTTACTTGATCTATTTTGTATTTTTGAATTTGTACATTTTATTTGTTATTTATTACCACACTGAAAAATTTGTATTTTATTTCATTCTTTTCATGTTTTCATGATCAGAATGACAACATAGTATCCTTGAAAAACTTTCCCTCCTTTTTAAACCTAATTTGTCTTCTTTTACTTCATTCCCTTTATCTCTTACCCATGGTACACCTACATTATGTGTCTTTTTTGTTGCAGACAAATTTCTGTTTATGCACCAGTCAGAGATGCGTAGTTTTGTTGTCATGTGGTGTATGTGTGAGTGTGTGAGTGCCAGTATGTGCATGTGTGTGTGTGTGTGTGTGTGTATATATCCATGTGTGTAGAGCCATGGCCCAGAAAACCAAGAGCATTATTTACCCCTGAAGTTATGATCTGTGCTGACAGAGAGTGCAAGCAGCGAAAGCTTTACAGCCACACACTACTGGCAAACCAAGGAGATTATCACAACATTAGTCACTTAAGTATCCCAACAACAAACCACTAAAGCAGCTTTCTAGTCATACTTGAAGTAGCCAGCCAACTGAGCTGGGGAATATTTAACCCAAAAACAAGACAAAGTGAGCCAGGAAAAAAAACTTATTTAAAAGAAATGTGTTTGTTTGCAAAAAAATGATTAAGCATTGAAAACATACGGCTTACTACGTAGTCAGACTTCCAGCTAAACATTAATTAGAAAGTGAAGGTGTGTGTGTGTGTGTGTGTGTGTGTGTGTGTGTGTGTGTGTGTGTGTGTGTGTGTGTGTGTGTGTGTGT
>JAOWBL010000667.1:0-17051 GCA_028564865.1 Zenarchopterus dispar | reverse complement strand
AATAATAGCAATTATTTTAGTTGTGAACTTAGACCATCTGTCACATTTTTATTCTTGTTATATCAATGATGGTTTTTTTCCCACAACAGGGAAAGGGAAAAAAAAAGAAATACTGTTGTTGTTTATTTGGTAAAAATTATGCCTATTACCTGCTATACTATAACATTATGGTAGTATCTTTCACACTTACTATAAATACTTTTTTTCTTTTAATGTATACGCTCATGTTCATAGGTGTAGATGTGGTAAAATGCCAACTGAATCAGAAAATGTCTTGAATGAAAATCATGTCAAGAATTGAAAAACAACAATGCTGATTCAACACTACGCTTGATTCCACTGCAGACAGACACTGAGAATGTTTTGGTGTCATACGCAGTGAAATGGATCACTTATATCTGTGAGATGAACAGAAGTGAACTTGTTCTGGCTGGCTTAAAAGAGCATAAACATGTGATTCTCAACAGCTATGGTCACTTTATCCATGATGTTGTAATAAAATACAAAAATGATGGACAGCAAACTCACAGTTGTGGTTCATATTCAAGAACCACAACTGTGGTTGCATAATCTGAACAGCACAAATGTTCAGCTTTAGTCTTTTTTTTTTAGCCTTATTTCTGTGGCCTACTGACCTTTGTCCAAAAATAAACAGTCCTCTGAAGTATCAAAACAAAACAAATGTTTTTTCCTCCACTGCTGTCCTGGAAAGTATGCATGGGAGGGATGGTGAATTTATTGGGAAACGGATGCTAAGGTGGAAACTACCAAGCGGGAGGCCTAGAGGAAGACCAAAGAGGAGGTAATGAAGGAGGATGGGTTGGTGTGAGAGAAGAAGATGCAGAGGATAGGCTTAGAAGGAAACGGATGTGTTGCCGTGGCGACCCCTGAATGGAGCAGCAGAAGGATAAGGAAGAAGAGGAAGAAGTTGTCCTGAAAAATAAAGTTGAACCAGAGCCATGGCTGAGTCAACTTTCCTGCACACAAAAAAACAGGTTTCTTTGGAGATATTTGGGACCCAAAGCAAAATACTCCACAGGATGTAAACTTTTAAATGGTCTTGTTCTAGTGGATGTGCTGTGTCTGGAGAATATGACCCAACAACAAAATTTTGCCCTCTATGACATCATAGAGAGATGACATTAGAAGAAAAACTCAACAGAAAAAAGCATTTTCATCTCTCTAGAAGCAAGATATTTTGTATGTAGGGATGCAAGACATGTTTACCTCATTATTTGAGCCTCCAGTCACAACTGAGATACTTCATCACTGTTACACTCAAGATAAGTGTTGTGTATCCATATCATGGAAAACCATGATATGGATGCATTAAGATAGACATCATGATGACCATGTGCTTTAAATTGCCTTGAAATATTACAGAAAAATCAATAAATGTTTAGATAACGTCACTAATACGAGTATTGGAAGACCACACAAGCATTCACACGCTGCAAGGTACATCTTTGAAGTACACACTCCAAGGTGCGGGTTTATTGGATTATTTTATTGCTTTCATCTGTGCCTTGTATCATTGCAAACAGCTGCAGCATTCTCCTCATCAAACACCCTGAAACTGTAGCGCTAGGTCACCTATTCTCATTAAACCAGTGCGCCGCTCACTGTAACTCGCCACGCTTTGTTGCCTGCAGAATAATTGGCAGTATCATTTAGGGTGTACTGGCTGTCTTTCTGTCACACTGGCACACTTCACCACTCTCAAGGGTTGTAAGAACAAAGGAAACCTTGCGTTAACTCAGCAAACCTTGAACCACTTATTTTGTAACAAATTACACTCCTCATTAACATGCAGTCAAGTTATTAACCATTTCCAACTTTGATGTTGCCCAAAACATTTTTGATCATCTTATCAAGTCCATCTTATTTCAAAAAAGCTAGAAAAGAAAGCAGTTTTAAATGTTTCACTTTGTCTTGTACACTTCCTTACTTCACACGTCTCCAGAACTCAGTTAACATCTTTACTCTGATATGTTCCTTTCTAAAAAATACTGTCAATCCTTTTTATACAGAGAGTATAAAAAGGGCAGTGAAATATGTAGGAAATCATACATAATTTTTAAGATTTCCGTTTACCAGCAGGGACAAAGTCTCTCAGCTTCTCTGGTCCTCGAACACGTCTCCTCTTGACCTTGAGGAGGAATACCGCTGTGATCATTGTTGGTTTTATTCCTGTCCATCTACCATCTTGTGACAAAATGGGCCACTGCTTGAAGATGTAATAAGCCAAGCGTGTCGGACCGAAAACTGGCTGTTATTTGTTTGTCTTTGAGTATTGAAGTCAGTAAAACAGGGAAAGAAAAATAGTTTCGCTTTCACTCAGTATATCATGTGTGACACTTATTTTCCTGTCACCAGCTTTGATCATTGGGTGAGTTTAAAGAAAAAAAAAGTTGTTTTGACCTTAAATATACATCACTTCACAAATATGAGATAAAAACATCATTTTTAGTTGATGAGCAGACAGTTTAGGGTAAACTCAGTTGATGTATTAGTTATTTGTCAATCAAATCAGATTTTTAAAAAAATTAAACATGTTTTATTTGAAGTAAAATACAGAAACCATTTCAAATGCTGAAAGTGAGACATTTTACCATTTCATGAAAGATACTAGCTAATTTTGACTTTGATGGCAACAACTTGTCACAAAACAGTTTGAGCACAGGCAACAAAAGGCTTAAAAAGTAATCGGTACGAACGAGAGGCACCTGTGGAAACATTCGGAACTAAGATCATTGGAAACAGGTCAGTGATGACAATCATTTTATGGTGGAAATAAAGATGTTTATAAAGAGGTTCACTAAAGTAGTGAAAGAATTTCAAACTGACAAAAACATCCTCCAAAATCATTGTGAGAGAACACAAATGCAGAGGAAAGCTCTACCATGCAAAGAGGAAGCGTTACGCAAACATGATCCAGGAATCCTGCTCTGGACCAAAACTCATTTAAAATGGACTGAAGCAAAGTGGAAATCTGTCCCGTGGTAAAAAAAAAACTGAAATTAGAAATTCTCTTTGGAAAACCATTGATGTCATGTCCTCTGAAGTGAAGAGGAAAACACCATCAGTTCAAAAGCCTAAAACCTTTAGGGTGGACTTGCTTTCTTATGGCATAGGTTGCTCACACATTTGGAAACACACATCATGTCAGTGCTGACAAGAATGTTCATATATCACAGCCACAGATGCTCCCATTCAGATATCTTCCCCAGGGAAGGCTTTGCATCCTTCAGCAAAATACTGCTGAACTTCATATTGCATCAATCACAAAAGCATGGTTTCATAGTCTAATCATCCAGGTGCTGACCTGGCCTGCACATCTGCAGTCCAGAGCATTCACAAACTGAAAATATTTGGTGTTTCATTAAACACAAAACAAGAAAGATCCAAGACATCTTAGCCAGCTGAAATACCGTTTCAGACAAGAATATTTCTCTTCAAAACACCAGCAACTGTTCTCACTGAGCAACTAACGAAGTTACTGGTAGTCAGGTTACACAAATATTCACTTGGCTGCATTTTCTGCATTGTTTGTTCACTTCAGAAACATTACCTGCACTTTTCTCATGATTTAAGGTAAATCATAAAACCAAGGCAACACGGCTTACATTATTCATTTATGTGAATAGAAACATTTTTTTTTCAGAATAAGGATAAATAATACTTTAATGGGAAAAAAACACACTTTCAGATTACAGATGGCCCTGCTTTCTTCATTTTTCCTTGTGGCCAAAGTGGAACTCATGAGCCATATAATAGTATTTTCATCAGATGCATATTTTACTTTTGTCTGATTTGAAGCATATGAAGCTCTGAAGTGCATTGAATGAACACAGAGATGTTGATTTAACAAAATAGGACATTTACAATGACATTTGATGTTTGAGGCAGAAAACATATTGGTTCCAAATCTTGTCATGCTCACCTTCAAGCAGACTATCCACCTCTTCAAATACATCAAGACCCACATGGTGTAATATTTCTACAGCATGTGAAAAAATTGCCTTATAATCACAAACCATGTGGTTTACTGAAGTGAAATTAAAATAATGCATATTTAATTCTCAAAGGTAAATGACATCTTTGCTTTATAATTTCAATTCTAGAGAAAATTAAATACTATTAATGAATTAAAATCAGATGAGAAATTGCATCAGTTAAAAAATCAAGGGTAACTAAATGCTCCTTCACATTCCCGTGTCCACAAGTGCAACATGTTGTCATCACTCAGACTGTCCACTTGTATAGTCTGTATATAAAGATGGAGCATGAAATATGTTTCTGTAACCTTGGTGAAAAACATAATACCATATAATACATTTCTGATATTCCCTTTGTGTCCTTTTCAGTGCTACAAGCTAGTCCATTATATTTAACAGTGGTCCCACATTCCCCATGATCATCAAGGGAAGAAATGGTTGAAAATCCCTCTTCGTTTTGCTCCTGCTCTACAATCTCAGTCATCTCTACAACTCATCTGGATTTGGGGTCTTATTGGGCATTAGTTGCGCTTTAGAAACTCAATCAGCTGCCTCAACATGTAAACAACTGTTTGTTAGTGGATGTTACAAATGTTTTACGAATTACCAACAAACATAACCTAATGCTTTAGCCAGAGTTTTAAATCGCAGACTTAATGTATGAGATCTTTCAGGGTCATTATTTATGCAGCTACCATAATGTTCAGAAATGTCTGTTGGCAAAAATTGCATCATGAAAGTTTATTTGTGTCAGTTTTACACAAACCCAGATTGTGGACGTGCAACAATATTAAACATGTTGGATTTTGTAATCACACTAAGAGACAGAAAAGGCCGCCCCCAATTTTCTCTGATTGCAGTCTTACATATAACAACTGAGATCACGAAGTTGCCCAAGACCCAACAGTGGAGATTTAAATGCAAAGTTGAAATTGTTTGTAGAAATATTTAGGGTAAGACCAGCATAAGCTGCACACCATGCTGGTCATCATATCAGTAATGTTCCATCAGTCAGCTAAATGACGTTTAGATACTGAAAAACAGGCTGCAGTTAGTGCACACCTTTGTAGAACACAGACATATGGCAGCTGTATTTGATTTTAGTAGAATTTGCATTTTTCTCACTTTCTTTTCAAGAAAATAGAAAATGTAAAATTCATCTTAATGCATCTTGCTTCTTGCCCAAAGTTTGGTAGGAAAAGCTCCAGACCCTGCTACAAACCCCTGAACTGGATGGATGGATGGATGGATGGATGGATGGATGGATGGATGGATGGATGGATGGATGGATGGATGGACAGATGGATGCTTTAACAAAGCGGGTGATAGAAATGTACCCATACAAAGGGAAGAAAATGAAGCACTATACGCTCACCGCTCACTTTATTAGGTGCACCTAGCATACCCCATAAAATGGTGAGTACATGTACCTGAAAAAGTGGCCAGTGAGTGTATTTGAAAAGGAGGGTGGGGTGTTAGCTAACAAAGTCAGTGACTAAAAGACAGTGTTATTCAAAGGAACTGATCAATCTGGAATCAACAAGCAAGAATGACAAATGCTGGAAACAAAATGTGACATAGGTGCATTAGAAAAAAAAGATTAACAAAAATAAAACCTGAATAAAACTAACAAGAACATAGAACAGGAAATCTGACCCAGAAAAGAAAAAAAAACAAAACAAAAATGTTTCCTTACTAACTAAAGCTGAACAAAAATAAAGAATACAAAAAAACCAAACACCAGAAGATCTAAACATAAGAGGTAGTATAAGATATATCCATACTGTATACAAACATCAAAACTCCAGAGAAAAAGAAATAATAGTGAATATAGATCAACAAAGGTGGTAATATGACTATTTATCATTACTGCTAGAGCTGTCATGTGCACCTGTGTGCAATTCATCATTAAACAGCACTGACGTCAATCAAATCAATTCTTTAATCTAAATGTGTGCAGTGTTAAACGTTGGGTAGGAGATGCTGGTAGAATCAGCAAGATTTTTAAAAAAGAAATGATTAAACAAATGAAAAATGAAACTAATAATCATAATGAATTATTCAGATTCTGTTTGCTTCTAAAGCATGTTGACTGAAGGAAAAATAGTTTGTTAAACAAGAATTAAAGCGAACAATGACTGTTGGGATCACTCACTTGATTGGATATGAATCCTTCTTACAGCATCAATTACTATTAATGAAGCCGACCACATTCATTTTAGTAAATTCTTGGTGAATCAAATGAATCTTTCTGATGAAGCAATCAACAGTTATTTACCATTTGATTTTTGTTCCTGAAATAAAATTATGCAACAATTTTGTGGCCACAGAAGAGAATGTGGACAGACAGGGAGAGAAAAATAGGAGTCTACTGCAAGAAATAGCTTTACTGTCTATAAAGCAATAATTGAAATAAGGATGTGGTTTTAGTCTGTAAGATGAGGATGTAATAATATGGATTTTTCTGTTTGTGTGTTCTGTCTGTTTTTAACCACAAGCGGGTGGATAAATTATTCCATATGTGGTGTTCCTTACAGAGGGCAGTATTACTCTCCCAAAGGCCACTGTTTCGAGTGTGGGAGTAGACTGAAATAAAACTGCCCCAAGAAATAAGTATGTGAGACAGCAGCAATTAGATGAAGTACAGAAAGCCAATAAACTGTCCCAATTATAACAACTGGAAGTGTGGGATAATCTTAGGAATAGCAAGATGTGGTATAGTAATACACACACACACACACACACACACACACACAAGAAATGGATATCTCCCCACATGGTGCTTCAGGTCATGTCAGATTTCAGGTCTTACCAGTGAAAAGATGAAACCTATGCGTATGTGGAAGATTTATGTAATGGGCAGTTTCTCCTCTGCAATATAAAAGAAAAAAGTAAATAAAGCCAGAGTTTGTCGTGGTGGAACTAAAAGTTAACCGAACCACAAGTTATGAGCGTATACCTGCTTCCTGTGTTAGCTATCTATCCATCACAGACAGTGGAAATTGGTTCATGCACATTCTTATGAGACCGAGAAAAAGATGACAAAATAAGAGCACAGAAAATGGAAGCCTCTGTTTTTGATGCAGCAGTTCCCCTCAAATTCAAGCCACTGAAAAGGAACTTAAGCGTGGTAACGTGAATGTGAGTGTTCTATAAATAGATGCAAATGCTGTCGTCATGCACACACAACGAAGATGATTCACTGCCCAGTCATTAACAGTCTGAAGACCTATAAAAGCATTTCTCCTGAACCATAGCCAACGTTTTAAGAAGTAAGATTCATGCCCTGTGATAGCAGCTTTAAGTGTCGTAAAACTTGAATGAAGCACTACAATTGAATATACACAATTGTGGGGGACTGAATCTGGTCAACACATAAGCCAAATGTCAAAATGAGCACAATGAAAACCATGCGTTAAGAAGGGCTTAAACAACACTCAATGAAAAGAGCTCTCATCAGGATTACCGAGCAGAGCCGTGACCTGCTCAGCATTCAAGCACAGAAGAAATTCAATCTACCATATATGTCAGTGGGAGCCATCTTCATACAGAACACATACAGAATACTGTTTAAACTTAAGCATTGTAATATCATAAATGCAATCTGTATTTATAGTAATAATAATAATTATTAATATTGAATTTGTAGTTTAGAATTTTTGCCTCGACTTCACTCTTTTTCATTGTCATTCATTTCATGCTGTTCCTTGTCTGTTTAAACATGATTTACATGCAAATTTGATCAAAAGACATTATGGTTAACTTTGGATACTAATACTTTAATCCTTGATAGTCAAGTACACTTGCTCTTATGGGGTGCAGTGAACTTCAAACTTTTGAGCTCAAACTCTGAGGAAAACTTCACCTGACGGAGCTGTAAATCCCAACAAACTGTATGTATTTACTGCAACAAGTTACTTTCAAGTGCAGTGCCTAAAGGAGATGTTCTATCCCCCACTGCTGTTCAGTATTGGAGGAAGGTCAGGTCTCCTGTAGAGGGGGCTCAGGTCGAGACATCAACTCACTCATCCAAGACATACAGCAGTGACTAGGGAATGCGCTTACATGGTACTCAAGAGAAGAAAAATGATTGCGACTGAAGAGGTGGAACTAGCAATAGGCAACATAACAGCAGGGCTCTGGTAGAAAACCCCAACTGGTTGTCTGAACTGACTATCGCCCCATCTTGGCTTAAAACAATCTTGCTACTTTGTTTAGGGCATGGGAAGCTCTAGGGGCAGAGCCACTGTGAAGCTGAAAAGTGATTGCCCCACTGGTGTAACCCTGACCTGTTACTCTGTCTTTATCCAAGAATGCCGATGAGATTATAACGCAAACGTACCCAAGCAACTCTTGGCACTAACAGAAACTAGTCAGTTTGTCTAATGTTCGAGGGAAAACTCATTAATGGTAGTCGATATTTTGAGGAGTTTGTAAGTAAATCACAAATTCTTTGTTGTTTGTCATTAATGCGGGGAAGAAACATTTACTCACTGCTATCACTCAATTCAAGTCTGACAACAGTAAAATTAAAAATTAGAGGCTAGAGCTACCTGTTTAAAAAAAGAAAAAGCCTAATCCAACTTCTGGCTGCAACCTTCTAAAAATCCTGAAAAAACTTTATTTGGCCCACCTGATTAAGCAAATAACCACCTCGCAGGACCCCCTACAGTTAGCTTATCATTGCGAGGTGGAGTTGAAGATGTCATCACCTGGTCCAACTGATCAATAGTCATCTGGACAAAGCAGGAAGCACTGCGAGGATCATATTCTTCAATTTCTCCAGTGCATTTAACACCATCTAGCCTGCATTGCTACCCAATAAATCTCCAGAAGACACAGATGGATGCCTCCATGATCACCTGGGTTACTGGCTACCTGACAAACAGACCATAGTTTGGTTGGCCAGCAGGACAGGAGCACCACAGGGGACTGTATTCTCACCATTCCTGAGACTTCGAGTACCAGTCGGAGACTTGTCATTTCCAGAAACACTCAGATGAGCGGTGTATCAGTGATGGACAAGAGACTGCATTATTTAAATAAAAGAGTTTGAAGAAGGTGTGATTGGAGGAATGTAAAATAAGGGATGTGTTCAAGGATGTTGAAAAATGCTTGACCGATTAGTGTGGAATGAGGCCCCTCGATGGCCCCTTACTGTGATAAAAAAAACAAACAAACAAACAAAAAAAAAACATCTTAAAGCCACACAAGCAAAAGTCGGCATAACAAAGTTTGTAATGATTTCAAATGAGGCAGATCGTAAAGAGAGTTAGAGCTGAGATGCTAAATCTAGCAACTTACACAAGCTGGGATCTAAAGACAAGGTTGGAAAAAGGTGCTTTTTTAAAAACTTTATCTCTGGTATTTAGATTTTTTTTAAAAATTCAAAAAGACTTTGGGAAGTTGCCCGAACCTTTGAAAAAATGATCAATTAATATGTCTCCTTTAAAATTTGAGACAACACGCTTCTATTTGTCCTGACTTCACTTTTGTGATTCAAATTTGATCCCAGAATTAACAAGGAAAAAAAGTACGCATCCTGTTTATTACTCAAGTTGCCCATTAATTTGGGAAAATACATTGATGTTCTGCTGTCAGATCTTTTCAATGAGGTCCATGTGGAAATAATTACCAAAGCTGCTTCATATTTAAGATTAATGATCATTGAATTTCCATTTAGGGGACCATTAAGGCATGCATGATGACTAATAGAGACAAATTGTACGAGACATGAAATATCGCTGCTGATAATGATGCATATGTAACACAAGCACACATGCACAAACAATCTCGAGTGTTGAGAAAAAGTACCTTGTTCTTTGTATTTTGATATCGCCCCAGCTGAGTGTGAATGTGTTGACTTTCACAGAGATAATAAGTGAAAACTCCAATTACTCCTGTACTTGACATAACCTTCTTTGTATATTTGCGGTTCTTGTGAAAAGATGCTTATACATTCTTGTTTCCATGGCAACACGTAGCAACATCAGCAGTAAATATATATATATATATATATATATGAGGAAAGGATTTTGAGTTGAATATACCTGTGCATTTCAGAAGTCTTACTTGGTGTTCTCTTCATCAGTATTACAGCCTGTCTGGTTTATTATTCTTACATGGTAAAGTTTACAGTCTGTAGAATTCAAAGAGAGGCACCAGTAGAAAAAAAAGAGAGTTTTTTTTGTTATATCTGAATGATGTAAGCTATTCACTATTGACAATAACCTGAGATCATACAAAAATGCACATTTCAAAGCAGTGCTAAGGTGGTGCACTGTGCCATCTGCATGATTGTGCACACATATACACTTGTGTGCTGTCTGTTATCACAGAAGCAGAAAACTTTGATGAGGGGGGGCTGTACTGTTTAAATCCCTTACATGATAGCTACACGGCCCCTGCATCCTTTTGGAAGGTTGACCTTGGATTTTTGTTTTGCACTAAGCAGCAAAGATTAGAGGAAATCTCCCACAAACACACATTTTGCTCCAAGAGATTTGAGTGTATTTTGACTAAGCTTTATTACTATAAAAAAAGGGAGAGAGTGAAAAGGGCAAAAGAAACTTTCTGTTATTCAGTTCCAGAAGACTTCCAAATACAACTTTCAACTCAGTGGGCAATGTGACCTCCCACTAAATTAAAAGCCCTCTTCTCTCTTTGAGGTCTAAGAATTTACATATTGGAACATAATAAAACATGTGATTTTTTTTTTCAGGTCTTAGAATGAGATCAACACAACCAGAGATATTCAACAACAAATGCCATGTCACACAATGTCATAAAATTAAGAGGGTAAACTGTGGATCCCAGACTAACCTAGTCCTAGGCAATGATTTTGTACAACTTAATGAAAAAATACTGCAAACTTTTGGGTTGTGAGAAATGATTGCATGGAGACCATGTGTTCTTTTTAAAAAGAGTATGAAAGTGGGAGCCTGAGTTTGCACATTTGTATCTGAACATATGAGTATCCTTTGAATGGGAAAGACTAGAAATCAAAATTGTGACTTTTGGTGGAAACGAGACAGCATCAGCATAAACACCCCAGGTGCTAAATGGATGATGGTGGAAGCAAATGGATGATGATTTGGGGTTCTTTTATCATCACAGAATCCAGATGACCTTCTTTAAACTGAATTCAGTTCAGTTCAATAATGCATTATCAACCCACAAAGGCAAATTCTATACTGCTGTACCTGTCACTATTTAAGTTTACTCAAAGACTCTTTATCAATGTTTGTAGCTGTGGGCAGGAAGGATCTCCTGGAGTGAATCTGTAGAAATCTCTAACTGAAAGATACAATGTTATTGAATAACTCTTTTCTGAAGACGATGCTGAATGCTGTCTATTATGCTCGTCCTTTTATGTAGCATTTTTCTTTGTCCAGTCAACTCTAAAGGCTCCAGAACAGATTCAAAACTCTGTTCAAAATCCAGAACAAATTCACAGAGATGCCCATGAGCTCGTCTGTATACTAGAAAATTGTAGAGACAAATACAAGGCCATCTGTTGACAACCAAAATGTTAAACTGAAACAGAAAAAAGTCCTGCACAGAAAAACTAGAACAGAATGGTCAGAAAAAGTATTTTTAAGAAAAGGAAGCAGCAAGATATTATAATGTCCCAGTCAAATTTCAGATTGCAACCTGATTAAAAGGCAGTGATGGGACATTGAGTGCTCTAACCTGCTGTTAAGAAGAGTTCAAACACACAATATGTTGGACACAAAAAATGGTGCACTTTTTTTTTTTTTTGATGTTCATATAGCTGCCAGTTTTAATAAAGAACCATTAAACTCAGAGGAGTTGGATTGTGTTTACTTTTCAATCAATAAAGATCTTTTAAATTATCATTAAGTAACAAGAAAAGCAAACTTCTTCCATGCTCTGAAGCTCTCATCTCTATGAGAGCCCTTTTAGTTTTTTCATTAGTTTTAGAAATATGAAAAGATTGTTAGATGTCTAATTTCTCATGATTAAAAAAAAATCTCAGGCTGGATCAGTGTAGTGATAATACTTGCATAAGCATCTAAGAAGGAAGATGGGACCAGAGTAAATGAGCATCGACTCTCTGAACATTGTGTTCAACAAAAGGGAGGACTGAATAAACTACGGACCATTTACTGTGCTAATGGTGTCATTTCAAGTCCAGGCAAACAGAAGTAATACTGTTAAAAGATAAGCATTGCCAGAATTTTTGGAACTACGGATGAAAAAGGTTTTGGGTTAAAATTACAATATAAACTTACAGCTATAAACCATTTAAAGTGGAGTGTAATGTTCTGTAAACTGGAACTGAGGACGAAGTTCACAGCAATTGCCTGTTGTGGTGAAAACAGCTTCATTTAACAGTAAAGGTGTTATTGGAGTTTAATCAGATCAGTTTGGTTCAAAGTTATAAACTAACTCATAATGAAACCTGAAAACAACGTGCAACTAAGATCATCTGAATGAATGAGTGCTGCTGTAAAAGCTCACGTTTAAAAAAAAAAAAAAAGTGTCCCTGCTGTGGTGGGGTGGGGTTTGGGCTCAGCTATGGGAGGAGCTGCATGACAGCGGTTCAGGTGATGATGGCAGATGATGGAATGAGTATTAAAATCTACAAAAACAGGACTAAACAGAAGCTAGCCTAGACAAGAGCACAAGGAAATGGAAAGACAAAGTGTGAACAAACAAGAGGGAAGGGAAAGACAATTTATCCACTCTGAGGCTGATGGAAAACATCAGGGAGATGATGCCAAGGAAAGTCAAACAGACTAAAACAAAAAAGACAGACCCAGGAAGTAAAGCTAATGATACCAGCAATGTACAGAGGCAAGAAAACAAGACAAGACCCAAGAATACCAACCCTAAAATAAAAACCCAGAACCAAACAAAACAACAAAACAAACCCAGGTCCTCTCAGAAACACCATACTAAAGCAGCAGCAGCTGGAACCAGATGGGACCAGAACCCAGGGCTGCTGCCAGTCTATCTGCTTATGTTCCTGAAATCACAAAAGATTATTGGAAATAAACTGTTTTGGATTAACTCACTGTGTTGCATGCTGCACCAGAGGGAACACTCAGTAGCTGAGTCGTGCTTGGGTCCACCTTGGCTGATTTTGCAGGTGCAACATCACTGAAGGTTCCTATTGCTTCTGCTATTGGATGTTTAAAAGAATGAAATGCATGCATTTAATGGATCTGAAGTTTGAAGTTAAAATGTCTTCTGAACCTGTCACTTCCTGTCAGATGTGGGCAGTGAAAGCCCTTGGCAGCAGACAGGATGCATTCAAAATGCTAACGTGATGCTGAAGCTCAGCTCCTGGAATACTGGGACAGGAATGAAGAATGGCGGCCCTGGCACAGTCAAAGCCTGAGGCAAAGTCTGGAATGAAAATATATTTATTTGTTCCTGGGCCAACATTTTTTTTATGTTTGCCTGGATCTATTCAGGGGCAGGGACACGGTGCCTTTGGTAAAATGCTTCCATCGCTTGTGTTTCCAACATCTGAACCCAGACATGGGAAAGCCGTACGTCGGAGAAACGTACATGCATCCTTCATTAACCCAGAGAGCTGAATACACCATTAGACATGAGAAATGCTACATACAAATGCTCATCACAAGAGTGATTATAGTTAAATGAAAGACAAAGAAATGCTATTTTTGTCACTATGCCATTAAATTCCTTTTATGCTTATAGCAATGTTTTTCTACCATAGTAAGATAAATCACCACCACAACTTCATTGTTTACTGGTTTATTAACAGCAATGCAAAATATATTTATTACCAAAATCATTTTATCAGGTGCTGATATATTGATATAGAAATACTAGTGCTGGAGTCAGAACATTAGGACATGTCCTTGGGAATTTCATGATTGTATGAACTGGAATCTGATTTTGGATGGTGAATCTTGCGTCTGATAACAGCTAGAAAAAAATTTGATAATATTTCATTGGACTGTACTGAATGTGTTTTTGCTTAATGTGTAAAATGCTATGAATGGAATAAATATTTCTAAAAACAATATATATTCAAATATTGAAAAAAGTAGCTGTTTCAAGAGGTATTGAACCAATAGGGACAAATGTTAATATTTTTTCTTAACAATTTTCATATCTAATAAGTTCACATGAGGGAAACAAAAGTCACTTTATGTGTTTACGTTGTATTGTCAAAAACTAAGTAATGCAAACAAAAATTCTGAAACATTTACTTGTACCTTAAACACCAGGCCTTATCACAATTTTATTTGAAACTGTTACTTATTTAAAAAACAAACAAACAAAAACTTCTCCAAGCCACAACACACAAATTGTGATGGTTAAAATAAAGTAACTGCTGCTTTAATCAACCTTTCTCTGAGGGGAAACAAAAAAGAATTTCACAACAACTGAATATAAACATGTGTACAGACAAATCTCCAAGGACAGCATTTTTGAAATCCTTGTGCTGTGATGGAAACATCAAAAGACTGAATTTAACAGACTGCATGAATGTGGATGTCTTCCTGCGAGCTGACCCGCAACAATGTCATCAAAGCTTTTATCATGTTAACCGAATTAGGTATAATTTCCATTAATACACAGGAAAAAAAAAAACGGAAATGACAACTATTCAAAGGAATTGCTTTTCATTCCATCTCAAGATGTTTTATTTGACATTTTTCCACTTACTAGTTAGCATGGATGCGGTTTCACTGCTCAGCGCAGGATTTTCAGAATTCAAAGGTCAAGTCGTGGGGGCTTTGTATGCACGGCGAAGTTCAAGATTGAACAGGGACATTTCTCATTAGAGCTTGCTGAGAGGTGTCCCTTCATTGTTCTTATGCAAATGATAAACCCTCTTCTGATGCTGTACATAGAAGTTATCCTGTGCAGCCGAATATAATCTCCATTCTTAATGCAAAGCAGACCATCTCTGAACATGCTTTGCCCTGATATAGAAGCACTCTGAGCTGCCGAGCTTAGTCCTCTTAGTTGATATTCAGCGTGAAGCAATGATTTTAGTTCTTTGAGTTTTAGAGAAGAGGATTACTGTGGTTCAAATTTAAGTGTTAATGAGTCGGAGATGTGAGTTTGTTAACCTTCAAATATTCAAAACAACTGACAGATATGGCACAATATGACAGCTACAGATGAGCCAAAGTTAGTGTCTCCTGTTTATCTTCTGTTTTTTTTTTTACTAAAAACAGTAAATACAACTGCAACTAAAAATATAACTTTTCACCATTCCATTACTTATTTTAACAAAATTAACCAAAAAGAATAAATAAATAAAAATACTCATCATGCGGCCAATGCTAAATACCCTCGTGCTGTGTCCACAGAGTTTAAGAAGAGAAGTGCTGCATACCATCAGCCCTTCAGAAACTGATCATCAGAGGGTGTGCAAACCTTTATAAAAGCAGAGATTTTGTCACTTTGCTGCTGTGGAGCATTTGAGCCTCACTAAAAGCCTGCATGCCTCACCGAGCATGTTGAATGTTAAAGTCCATGGCCCAAAATTACATGGAAACCAATTTTGAAGTGTTGTAAGGAGAAAGCATTTTCTGAAGAACCCAAAATGTTTCAGGAGTGGTGTACGTTGGAAAGAGAAGACCGAAGCTGAGATATTTGGCCAAAATGAAAAAACAACTGCCAAAGTTTATCTCCCAGCAGATAATCAGACTGCAAAAACAAAACAGAACCCCCCCGTTAAGGTTAACTTTAATTAAGGGTTAAAGTCACTTCTCTTAAAAGAGAACACAGAAGCACAAACTGCAATTAAAAACCTACTTCTGAACAAACTATGAGACCTCTAGAATGAAGTTCTTCAGACTCATGAGACCATACTTCAGTGAGACCTTCTGGTGGAAATGTAACTCAAACTGTCAGCACAAAACACCCCACGCCGTTTGATAAGCAATAAGGTGATGATACGAGCTTATTCTGCTGAAAGGACCAAGACAACTAGCAAGCATTAATGATGTCCTCTGTATTCAAGAGCAATGTTTCCCACCCCTGTTCCTTGGGACCCTCTTCCCTGTGTTTTTAAGATGTTTCCCTGCTCAGACACACCTGTCTGGATCACCATCAGTATGTCATCAAGGTCTACATACGTCTGTCAATGGCCCACTAATATGAACCAGGTGTGTTAGAGCAGGGGAGCATCTAAAACATGCAGGACAGTGCATCCTGAAGACCAGGGTTGGGAACCACTGTTCCAGAGGTGGTACTTATGACAGGATGATGATCTGATCTATATCAGGAGAGTTGTAAAATGAAACTTCAAGTTTTGAAATGGCCTGGTGAAAGTGTAGATCTCAACCTAACTGAAATGCTGTGGTGGGACCTTCAGTGAGCTTTACATAAGTAAATGCCCCCAAACCATAAGGTACTTCATGATGTTGTAATAAAGAATGGACTAAACTTCCTCCACAATGATCTAAGAGACTGATAAAATCACAAAGAAAAATTTTACTCCAAGTTAGTGCTTCTACATGTGGATCTATAAGTTACTGAATTGTAAGTGTTACTTAGTGTCATCCACATGATGTTTATTTTTTCTTTTTGGTTTTACCTTTACATATATGGTTGTACATTACATGTTGCTTTTGCACATTAGTGTAATGCTGTAATGATTCACTGCACCCCCCCCCCCCCCCCCCCCCCCCCCCCCCGCACCCTTTATACCAGTCTGAGTAAAATCAGTAGATTTTTCTATTCTCATCAGTCTGAATACCTTATTGTATTCCAGAAATGGCAGCAGCATAAAGGAAAAGATAACACTGTGTCCCTTTGGGTAATGCTTTAGTTAAAATGAAGATGCCTTTGAGACTTTCTATTTATAAAAGTCTAGAACTGAGTGAGTCCAGACAACCAGAGATGGAAATTTTCTCACTGATCATGACTGACATGCCCATCCAGCTTTGATTATGAAATTAAATATGATACACCAATTATCTCTGGAGCCCAAGCAGCAATCTACTTAAAAATGTTGCACTTCACATGAGATGTTAATCTTGCATTTCTTCTCCTTAAGAATAAACTTAACAAATAAGATGAAAACAGGATATA
>JAOWBL010000666.1:0-17053 GCA_028564865.1 Zenarchopterus dispar | reverse complement strand
TATATACATATATATATATGCATATGTGTGTATATATATATATATATATACACACACAACCTCAGTCTATATCCAATCCACATAGTCTATCTGATATTTTTAGATAATAAACTTGTGAAATCTAATCGACATTAAGCTTCACATGGAAACACATATGAAATCCAAGTCTTGAATGTCTGATCACATGTTTTTAAATCAATATTCAAATTAAATGTTAGATAAAAGGTAATTGCCAGTTTTTGACATCACTTCCGGATCAATGTCTAAACTATGGTGAAACAGACTTCACTTATCCAGTGTGAAGGAACTAAATACAGATGTCGCAGGGGGAACTTTAGAATTACTGCAGATCCGGAGATAATTTTGGTCCAGTGTGAATGGGACATAAGAGTGACACTGAACTCACCATCTTCTTCTTGGACTGTTGTAAATAAAATGCAGGTCTATGAAGTTTTGAAGTCATTTACATCAATGCTCTCCAAACCTTGTTCTCATCAAGGGAACTGCTTCCCTTGATATTGCTCTGCTCCAGCACACCTGGATCAGATGAGTGGAGCACTGACAGACTTGTGTGGACATGGATGTGCAGCTGATGGCGATTCAGTCATGTGAATCTGGTGTGGTGTAACAGAACAACATCTAAAACATGCAGGACTGTGGTTGCTGAGGACCAGAGTTGAAGAACCCTGATTTATATTGTGCCAACAGTTTTGAAAAGAAAAGAAAAATCTCAAAGCTCTGCTTTCACCTTCAGTGAAACCCAGTTAGAAACATGGAATGTGACTATTAATTACATGCAATTTTTTCAAAATGAGGTCAAAGTGAAAAGTCCGTACCTGGAGCTTTTTTCTTGTTGCTGATGACTGGCTCACATCGCTGATACCAGGCTGGCATCTTTGCCTTTTCTCTCCTCCACATAGCAGAGGAAAACGTTATCACGCATGTGACATACAAGCATATTTTCCTGCATATGAATGTGTCGTGTGTAATAATAGACTAATGCCTTTGTGCACTGCTACTCTTCCATCTGCTCACTTTAAGTGAAAGTGGGGGTGAGGATAGTAGCTTGTGATCTGTGCACAGATGGTCTGTTCTTTCTGATAATGTTCCGCTGTTAGAGCCATCAGCGGAGAGAACGTGTGAATTAAAAAATCCCAGCTGAATAATAATAAACTCGCAATTCAACGCGGCAGGTTCTCAGCTGCGATCTGTAGACGAGGACCGTCCAAGAGAGAGGGAATGAGTTTCAGCGAGCTGAACAAAGAGACAGGAATTTAGAACAGCATGAAATGTGTGGGAGGAATGGATGAGGGAGAATATGGCAAAGAAAGAAAAGCAATGAAAGTACAACAGAAGCAGAACATTTGTTAAGTAGAATAAAGCAGGTCAACAGAAGACAGAAGTGAGTTGAAGCACGTGATTTCTTGAAGGAGAGATTATATTAGCAGGGAAGGGGCAGACAGGAGGAGATGGGTTAGACAGATTAGTAGTAAGAGGCGAGCAGGAGGTGAGCAGATAGAGGAGGGATTACAGGAATCCCCCGACCTCGCCAGGCAGCCATTAGAGCAAAACTAATTACCAGCCAATGACCCTGGAGATAGAAGTCATCACCCCACCACACCACAGTCCAGACACACACTCACACACACACTCACGCTTCAGCTCCTCTGCATACATATACCAGCCTCACACCAGCAGCAGTCTTTGATTTTAAATGTGGGTGCACCCGCTAAAAGAAGTCTGTGCACACGCATGTCAAAACGTTAGCACCCCATCTTTAACTGTAGCTTTTTAGTAAAAACAAAATAATGTGATCATAGTGGGTCTTAGTATTAGACAAATACAACCTCAGATGAAACTAGATATAACATTTTTCACTCTGTGTATTTAACAAAAATGACACCAAATAAAGAAAATCACGTAGAATCATAAGTAGACCCTTACTGATTTCACAGGATTTTTCGAGAATAAGTGGCAGCCAGCTGCTGCTATTTGTCATGGACAGAACCTCAGTGCCAGCAGCTCAACATCTGGGGTTCAGAGATGAGCCATCACAAGTCCAGGATTACATCATCTGTTGATACCAGGTACTGCAGCCCTCCTTGCCCACTTCTTTTTTTTTCTTCTCCATGTCTGTCAGTTTGTTGGAAGTCTTTCATCCACCATCAGAAGTCTAAAACATTTTCCTGCAGCCATGTCTCAAAAAGTAGTTCTCCTTCATTGGAAATCTTTTCTTGTTCTTAGCAGGACCATGAGGATTTTAGGGCCATCTCTAACTGACATGATGCATGCTAATGCCAGATGGAAAGGATGCTCTGATGCTAAGAACAGTTTGACATTGAAGTGGATCTAAGAATATTATAGTTACTGAACAAAACATTTGTTCCACAGTGCAGTTGCTAAACCACATTGTACAGCAAAGGGTCTGCAGGCTCTTAGGGGAGGGGCAAGACCTCCTCTCTGCAGGCTGGCTCATCTGAGTGCTACGATGCAGGTGTCATCAGCAAATTTGATGATGGTATTGGTAGTTTGAATGGGAGAACAATTGCAACAGACTAGAGAGAACATCAGGAGATTGTTGGCAAACATGTTAGCTAATGGTAAGCTTACTAGGGATAACCATATGTGTAATGGAATAAAAAAGATTATTATCATCTGCACACACACAGCCTAATTTTGATCACTGTGATCGTGTTTGTTCTTTTACTGGCTCTTTCCCATTTCTTCTAAACTCTCCTTCCTGCTCCTCGTCCAAGTGGACCTGCATTTCTGTCCTCCCTCCATAAGCTGCTACATGCTAGCAGCCTCAGCACAGAGGTGAATTTGTTTTTTCTGTCCATTTCCTAATTGACCCATCAACTAGCACTGAGTGGCATTTATGAGGATGATGGGGACAGGCTAATACAGACGTGAGCTGTCATCGTTAATAAATGATCTGATCGACCATGCATTACTGATATTATATAAAAAATAAAATATCATTCCCTCCCTTCAGCCCCAAGATGAATCAGCCCACCGGGCAATCCCCCGGTATACCCGATTATCAGTCCAGCCCTGATGATAATCCCAACTTTCTGAGATGATTAGTTTCTGATTTCTGATGAATTTTTAAGCTTCAGTCCACTCAGCAGAACTGAGCATGAAATATATTACCGACAGTAAAATCAATCAATTACTTCTCTTTTCGGTCCACAAACTGTTACTGTCAGTTCCAGAGCCTCCATGTGAGATGTTAGTGTCAGTAAACATGTGTTTCTAATAAAAGCCGAAGTGAGCTCTATCTACTCCTCCGCAGCTCCCTCATCAACAGTTAGCTTGTGCACCTGGCTGTTGAGTGCCGATCAATGTCGACTGGAGCCTGAGCCAATAAATCCCAACGACTACTGCACAGTTGGTTGGGTGTCGGGGTTACTGAACTGAATGCTGATAGCAGACTTTTTCTTGCTCTAAAAGAAGATGTTAGTGGGTGTTGAAGAGTTTATAAAAAGGGCTATAGTTGCTGGTTCTTTGACAAACCCAAATGTAAATATTGACTGGATGTTTGGCAGCGAAAAGAAGTACATGAACTGCTCCATGAATCTAAGTACCCCTGTTTTGGTTCCAGAGGGTTTTTAGTAGGTGCTGCTGATAAAATGTACTTGATGGACTGATCATAAGCGGGTCTGTGAGGTCTGAAAAAGCTATTTTTTAAAAACTGTAAACAAGAAAACCAACAAAACAAAAGGAAAAAAATCGAACAGTGGACTTACACGATATATTATACTCACATACAGAGAGGGAGGGGAAGCAGAACCAAGCAGAAAGGGGAGCGGGTGAGTAAATGATCGAGAAAGAGAAGGATAAAGAGAAGGATAGAAGGATAAAGTGGGATAAGAATGGGTTCCAGATATTATTGCAAACAGAGATATTATTATTGTGAGTAAAAATGTTTTCTTTGAATCTGATGAATTCTATGAGAAGGTTGGTCCAGTGGCTGATATGCAAAGATTTTTGGATTTCCAGTTTTGAAGAATTGTTTTCTTGGCGATGTCTAGAGAAATAAGGAGTGGCTCTCTGTATTTGATTGGGAGATTATCGACTTCTGTTAGGTTGCTGAGTAAACGGAGTCACGGTGATTGAGGGATCCTACAGATCAGAAAAGAGGAAAGCTTCTGAGTTACTAGTGTCCAGAATGAGTGAAGGGGTGAACAGGTTCGTGTGGCATGAAAGTAATCATCAGTGCTACCCAGGGTGCATTGGGAGCGCGTATCTGTGTCTGTGAATCCCATTTTAAACATTTTTCTTTGAGTGATTTGAGATCTGGGAATAATTTTGTACTGTGTCAGATGTAAATTTGTGTTACTGGTCATAGAACAAATATTGGAAATTTTCATCCAGAAGTCGGCGTTGAGGAAGAATTTAAGGTCTTTTTCTCATGTGGCTATTGGGGGGGTTGTTATACTGTCTGAACTGGATATGCGTCTGTAAAGTTTGGAAATTAGTTTTTTAGAGTTGACAATTTTAACAATTTCTTCAGTTAATTCAAAGGCTTCCAATGTATGATTGATACTATTTATTTTTGATTTAATTATGGATTTTAATTGTTGGTCATGTAAAAATTGTTCTTCCCCAACTCTGAACTCCCGGACCAGTGTATGAAATGAAATAAGCTGGTTATCTTGACATAAGTGATGGAGATGAGTGATTGATGTTATTGTTTTGTTTAATTGCAGTTGCAAGTGGGTCTATGAAGATGGCAAATAGAGATGGGGAGAGTGGACATCCTTGTCTGGTTCCCTGGTGGAGTGTGAAACTTTGTGATGTGATCTCATTAGTGGTTATTGTGGTCCTTGGTGAAGGATATATTGTTCTTACCCAGTGTGTGAACGACTCTCGAAATCCGAGTCTATGTAGGGTGCTCAGTGCATAAGTAAAAGCTAGTTTGTTATCACAATGCCATGAACTGAAAGATTTCCTCTATGATCACAGGGAAGTAACTGTTATGCTGCCCACTAATCTGGAAAGGGTAAAAAAACATTTCCAAAACATATAAAATTCAGTCTTCTATGTAAAGAAATTATTCACAAGACAGGATTGGACATCCCAACAAATATTAGGCAAGGTCAGAATTTACAACACTCAAAGAAGAGCTAATGAAACAAAACAAAACAAAAACAACAAACAACAAACAAACAAACAAAAGACAAAAGCTCCATCCCAGAGGCTACAGGTCCAGAAGCTAGAATCTAGCTGGCTCTTTTAGCCTGAACCTTTTCTTGAATGGTTTATGAGGTTGAAGAAAATAACTCCACTCCTTTTTAAACTTTCATTTTACATTGTTTTAACCCTTAACTGTGATACCATCCAGTTGGCAGGTCAGCAGTGATGAATAAATTCATGCCCATCAGCTCCAGAGGTCCAGCCTTTTCCCTCTTTCTTCACTTCAGTTCACTTCCGTTTAATTCAAATTTATATAACCTTTATTACAATACAAATAGTCTGTAAGCACTTTTCAGAAACCCAGAACTAGAATTGATAGATAAAGTGAAAAAATAGATAAAATAGATAAAGAGGGGGGACCCTCCTACTGAAGACCAGCTGGGTAGTAGAGGAAAACAGAGATAGGAAAGACAGGATGATGAACAGAGAGAGGAGAGACACAGATATATCATCAGTGGTACAAAAGACTAAGTATATTAGTAGTAACTATCTGTTAGCTGGAGAACTAAGAGTTTTATGTACATGTGACTGATACGTGGTTAGTTGGTGTACCACAGAGACAACTATATTAACAGGTGTAGACAGCAGACACTGAGGTGGTCAGAGGGTGGGACTGCAGGTCAGCATGAAGCTCTGACCTGCAAACATCTACAGAAGAGAAAAAGAGGAGCAGAACAAACTACAAGAACAATGGAGAGTAGTTATGCTGATGAGATACTTCTAATTAATAACTGTGGATAGATCTGAAGAAGGAAAGAGAAGAAGAGGAGAGAGAAAAAGGGTGAGGGGAACCCGTGGGTCATGTTAGTGTCCTCCTGCAGCCTGGGTCTACAGCAGCATATCTAGCATGAAGCTTTGTTTAAGACTAGTCTGCTCTAGTCTTGTCCTGTGGCTGCAGCTGTGACTACTGACCCAAACACATGAAAGTGTATAATATCTACACGCTTTACTAAACAGAAAGGCTTTAAGTTTGTTTTTCATGGTGGAGGTGGCATCAGCCTCCTTAACCTAAACTGGTAGCTGGAAGTCATTTAAAGAGTTACCTTTAGCATGATGCTAATGATAGATTACAGTAACTGAAGACATAAATGTGTGAATTAGATATTCAACATCACTCTGGGAGAGGATACTCCTAATCTTTTTGATATTACAAAAATGAAAAAAAAACCCACTCTCACAAACCTGATTAATATGCTGTTTAAACGACAAATCCTGATTGAAAATAACTCCAAGGTTTCTCACAGTTGTACTAGAAGCCAGCGCTAAATCGGCTCATCCATTCCTAAGGGGTTTGAGACCAAAAACAATAACCACAGTTTCACTGGAATTTAAAAGCAAAGAGATAGTGGACATACAGGCCTTAATATCCTTAAGACATTCCTGAAGTTTGTGCTAACAGTTCTGTTTCATCTGGCTTCATAGATAAATACAGTTGTCTATCATTAGCATAGTAATAAACAGTGATGTCATGATTTTGGATAATATTTCCCAAGGGCTCCATGTATAAACGGAAGATTGGCCCTAGCTCTGAACCCTGTGGGACACCGTAGCAGAGCCTCTTCTGTGCAGAAGAACCAGCAGAAGATACCAACAAGATGCCTTTTCCACTGCTTCTCTTATCCTGTGGACTCCAGTCATTTGATTTTTACTCGTTATTGTGCAGTCTGTATAAAAGCCATCTTTGCCACCATCGCTCTCTGCACTCCTGGATGAGATTTTGGTATTTTTGATTTTGGTCCCTCTTGTGGGACTCCTCACGGCTTTCTTTAGTCAGTTTCACAATGATGGCCTTTTTATCCAGCTCTGACCTGTCAGATCTGAGTGATCTCTGGGCCATCCGGACTAAAAGCAACCTTCTTCTCAGCTCTTCTCTCAAATCCAGCCTTCACTTTTCCGGGAAGATGGCAATCCAGGATCTCCTTGTGAATTCACCCCAAAGTTACCAGTTCAAATGATGAAAAAACTGAAGAGATACATCTCAAACTCTGCAGTCCTCAAGGTCACATTTTGTGTTGGAGCAAGCATTTTATTGTTTAAGTGTTAGCCAACTCAAATACAACAGCCGTTTTATTATGAGTCTGAAAACTTTCACTGAAAGTTCAGAATTTCAGGCTTCTGCTTCAGAACTAGATCAAGGCTGAACTATTAGACCTCTGTTGTGTCTGTAAGGTGTTCTGTAACTCTGACTTTAAGTTTAAAATATGGTCTACGGAGTAGATCAGACTTATACACATTCACACAGCGCCACACTTGTCACAGTTCGTAAAAACCCAAGTTTAACATTCTTGCTTTAATCTGGGTTTTTGATGACAGTCTACTTTAAACTCGTCTGCTGTCAAACCCCATCAGCTGAAAAATCTACCGTTTAACTTTTCATCCAGCACTCATCATTACCTGTGAGACGCTGCTTCTCTGTAGATGACTTTGACTTTTTCTGATGCTTTCATTTCGGGATTCACCTTCATTTTCTACTTTCTGTGACTTCAGCTAGCTGCCAGCTTTAACACCACTTTTATTCCTCCTCGTCTGCTTTTAAAAAACATCCAGTGCTTAAAATGATATCAACAAGCCGGAGAAACGTTGGAAGAGTATAAAATAACAGTTATCAGTTACCAAATCTTGTTTAAAACTTCTTCCAGTTCTGTGAGAGTTGCATTTAGTGGAGGAAATAAAGTCAGAGATCCAGGGAACAGCCTGGGCCAGACTGACTGAGTGACCTGGAAACAGATTAAAAAGAAAGGCCCCAGAAGACTCTGGAGAATGGCTCTGGCTTCAGGAGGTCAGGAACACAGCTGGCCAAGCGGTCCAAATCCAGAGAAGCAGGGACTCAGAAAAGTCTAGGTGATGGGTCTGGCTTTAAGAGGTCAGGAACACTGAAAAGCGGGACAATCTGTCCAGTTCTGAGGTCAGAAAAATGAAAGCGCCAAGCAGCAAACCTCACTTCAGTGGGTCAGAAACACAAGAGACTGAGGATATGAGTTGCTGGATAACTTGAGCTCTCATGGGCTCAGAAGGTCGGGCCAGGGCCCGGGGGTCAATGGAATGGGCAGTCAGCTGAAGGTGGCTGCTGAAGGTAAATTTTAGGAGCAAGATTTACAGCTCCACTCCAGAGGTCTGTCAGATGAAGGGCAGGACAGGCAGATCTGGGGGCTTTTGAAGGCAGCTTTCAGGCTAAACAGTCTGACAGGACCACTGTAGTGGGTGAACTGGATTCTGAGCAGATTAGCGAGGCCTCCCAGGTGGGCAAAACCAGAACTCTTCCACTGGTCGCCCAGCAAGTGGACAGATAGGATCTGCAGGGTGAGAATGAGACAAAGCTGGAGGGTCTATGTAGGAGTCTATAGAGGGGTATATGTGGGATACTCTCACTGTCTGCTGTTTGCTAAGAAGACAGTGGGATGTTGTTACTCGAATATCAAGGTTTGTGTGTTATATCACTGGCACTGTTGGTATTTTTGTTTTTTCACTGTCTTTAATTTATGCAGTGTAGGGACTATGGAAGGTGTAGGAAGAGGACTATAGGGAGGTCGACATACAGCACTGTAGAAGGTGTGCCTACACCCCCTATAACATCCTACATAAGTAGGATATTATAGGGGGTGTATATGGGAGAGTATAGGGGATGCATGTAGGAGACCATGATGTGAACTCATCTTTATCTATATTGATTTTTTCTTCCTTCTTCTGGTAGATCAGGGAAAAGTTTACTCCAGGAAGTTGCAGTACTTGTTTCCTCTTACTTGATTTAAACAAATATGTCTGGTTGTTGACTACGACATTATTACCCAAACCCTGCACCTCAGATTCCACTTATCCTTGTTTTGCTTGAATAAAAAACACTATCATGTCCGCTCCATTTAGCACGTTGCCTTGATGAAATTAAGATCTATTTGTTAAGAAGACAGTGGGATGTTGTTAATCGAGTCTCTCAAGGCTTGTGTGTTATATTACTGCCACTGTAAATATTTTTTGTCTTTTTTTCACTGCCTGTCTCTAATTTATGCAGAAAGAAAGCAACAAGCAAACAAGGAGACAGAATCAGAAAAATTATGTTTCTAATTAAAAAGCAATTAATCTCCTGTAAGCGCTGCTATCAAGCAATTAAATGATAATCTTATTTTTAGAGGTCAATATTTTCCCGATTATTCTCAAATAAAATGCACACAAATAAACAAATAAATAAATCACAGAACTGTGAGTCCAGGCCGCATGAGTCGATGTTTAATTCATGGATCTGTAATCCAAAATAAATTTGTCCTGCATTTCAGAGCTAATTTCTGTAAACAACATGGGGTAAGTACATAAAACATCTTTGACATCTTGCTATTAATTATTCTGATGGGTACTTTTATTGATATATGTGCCATAAATATACCCAGAGACCTGCAGAAAGTTCTCATGTGAAGGCTGAAAGTTTTTTTTTTTTAAATAATTTGCACCCAAATCATCTCCATCACACAGCCCTCTCAAAGCCAGAAGTCCAGAAAGAAGATGTGGTCATAATGTAAGAAAAGCTTTCTGACACCAGTGAGGAGAGTCACATCTGGATCTAACAGACTGTTTCCACTCAGCCATGTCTGTTTACTTCCTACAGTCGAAGTCAGTTTCAGAGCTGAGGGACACTAAGGGTCACTGATTTCACTACTACCGAATCACACGACGCCCAGCCCCTCCAGTTAGACCCCACCTCTGAAGGTCCAGACCCCATGGATTAAGGTCTGGACCCCACAGTAAAGGTTCGAACTCCAGAGATAAAGGTCCGTGTCCCATGGGCAGTGCTGTGCTAGTTACTGAAAAAAAGTAACTAGTTACAGTTGTTAGTTACCTCATTCAAAAAGTAAGTCAGTTACTTTGTTGATTACTTACACCAAAAAGTAATGTGTTACTGTTAAAAGTAACTTTTTAGTTGCTTTGTTAAAAGAACATGCTTAAAAGTGCTTCCATTAATGTCCTTATAACATGACTTAATATTTAAGTATTGTATGAAATATAGTACAAACTCAAAAACAGAGTAAGTTTTCAACACCAATTTCTTCAAGTCAGGTCAGAGAATGATTTGAAAAATAAATAAATTAAAATAAAAAATAATATAAGACCTGCTCAGAAATGAAGTCTATGAGCAATGTTCCACTTGCATGCCATCATCTTCTTTAAACAGGCTGTATGCATTAATTAAAGTGCAAAAACTTAAAGCAGCTTCAGCACCGTATATACGAAGCAACTGTTGATGTATATTCACAAAAAATGTTATTACAAATAACATTTACAGCCTTTTCTGAGCAACACAAGACATTTTATGTAAAATAAGTGTTCTGAAATGTGTCAGAAAGGTGTCACTGTGACTAAACTAACCAATGTTCTTGTTACACAGATTGTTTTGGTGTAAATGCAGACAAAGCAAAGAAAGAGTAGAACCCCATAAGTGCTTTGAAAGTTAAACCAGTTCTAAATATTTTGAAGAGCCAGTGTTGCCAACTCCTCAGCAGTGAAAGTAGCTATTGTCTCTCCTAAAAGTCACTAGAAGTCGCTAGGTAACGTCATCACCTAATTTGCATATTCTATCATTTGTATGACCATAACAGTGTCCATTGAAAATATTAACTTTTTTCTAGATTTAAAAGTGCTTTGTTGTTTATTTTAACACCAAACCATGGTGTTTTCTAGATTTTTAACATTTTCTCAGCATAAAAAGTTAAAATGTAGTGAAAGGAAAGAAGAAATTAAAACAGCCATCTGAAGAGTGGACTTGGCTCCAGATACAGTCCTCCTTTTCTTCTCCAACCTTCTAACTCTCCCCATGTTTTTTATTGATAAGTGATGTTTTTGTGTATTGCGAACATCTGGACCTGCTGCAGAAGGACAACTGACCACTGGTGGAGGAAGTCTGTTGCAGTAATTCTTGTCTGGAGGGTTTTTCTGGAGCATCGATTTCATGGTGTTTTTTTTTTAACTTTTACAATATTTTTCTTTTATAAAGATATCAATTAAAATGTCATTTCTCCTTACACCTGTTTGTTTTGTTCTCCATCAACACTATCTCCCACAATCTGTCTCATTTTGATCTTTATCAGCCTCTGTCTACCTTTTGTCCTTGCCTCAGGTCAGATCCTGCTTGATGGATGGAAATTCTCATTAGATAGATGGCTATCGAACCATCAGCTGCTGTTGCATTTCTTTGATTTCCTCATGACTGCTGCAAGTACAACCTCCATAAATCCACACCAGCACAAGTTGGTTTGTTTTCATTTTTTAAAAGTATATAACATAGAATGTCTTCCATTGTGTCTTTATTATCAAAGAAAACTGAAGGCAGAAGAAGGAGAAACTCATGTGGGCAATCCTAGGTAGCCCCTTTACAGCTTCTATAAGATATTTAGGGAAAGTTTCAGCCAGGTGCTGCTAATCGTCATCATTCATGAACTGATCATCATCATTGATGAGGTGATCAGTAGCAGCTGTTCAGACCTCTGGAAAAGCAGCTGTTTAAGCAGTTTGTTGGTCTGGAACATTCAGGTTTGTGTTCACACAATACCAAGAGGGAAAGACATCAGCAACGGTCTTTCTTCTAGAAGTGTTTTTTTAAAAGCAGTTTTAAAGTCTACCTTCTACAGCAAGAATGATTGTTCATAAGAAGAGAACATCCAAGACAGTTGCCAGCCTTCTCAGGACTGGAGGTTCCAGAAAATTATTCCAAGATCAGACCACAAACAGTTTAATAGACAAATGATCAAAATAAAATAAAGTGGAAACCCAAGCGCTCCATGTTAGAGCCTGCAGATCTCACTGAACATGTAAGACGTTAATGTCCATGACAGCACAATCATAAGACTGAACCAGTAATTATTTGGATGGAAGATTTTCAGGAAGAAAACCACTTCTGTCTAAAAAGAACATGAAAGCACAACTGATTTTCCCAAAACAACTTCTGAACATACCAACAGACTTCTGGAACAAATGAGACCAAAATGGTGATGTTTGGTCTTATTGTCCACAACCATGTTTGGAGAAAGCCAAAGACAGCACGGTGGTGTAGGGCTAATGGTCTGGGACCTGGACACCTTGAGTCGTTGAGTGGACCATGAACTCCTCTGTAGAAAAGAGTCTTCTATAGGACAAATGTGAGGACATCTGTGTGACACACAAAGCAGCAAATCTGCTTCAGAATGTTTAAAAAAGAGAAAGATTCAAGGTCCTGGAAGGACCTGATCAAAGTCCAGACCTGAACCTGACTGACATGCTGTGGTGGGACCTTCAGAGAGATGTGAGCAAGCGAATGACTAAAAACCTCAATGACCTGAAGTGATGTTAGAATGAAGAAAATTCCTCCACAACCAGTAGAGACACTGATGTAGTGAGACAGGAAACATTTACTGAGGGTTATTGGTGGTAAGCTGGGAATTATTTTTTGAGAATTAAAACATGCAGGATGGACTATTTCTGTCCATCTCTTTGCTAGCCTCTTCCCCTTAGGTTTTGTTTCTGTCTCTGAGCTGGAGTCCTCTTTGCTTACTTTTGTCCTCTCTCTGTCTTTCCTAACTTTATCTCTCCGGCTTCGCCCTCAAAACTTCCTCCTCTGCCTTTTCCTTCCTTCTGTCTCAGCGTTATCCACCAGCTTCCCCTGACACAGCACAATTAACCAATGCTCATCTCGTTAAGTCAGGACCCAGTGAATGCAGCAACGAGTGACTGTGTGTGTAGGTGTGTGTACAGGTGTTCATAGGTGTGTGTGTGTGTGTTTATGTCTGTGCAGATGTGTGTGCGTATGTATATGTGTATGTGTGAGTGCCTATGTAGAAATGTGTGTGTGTGTTTTTGTGTGTGTCTGTGTGTGAAAGTAGGTGTGTGTTCCAGCTTAGTAAGAGCTGATGTGAGGACACAACACACTAGGCTAAAGACCTTCCTCCTCGGGCACAGAAAGCCCCTCGGAACAAACAGCAGCGGGAATGGAGGGAGATTTGTTAGAAGAAGATGAGGAAGGAAAGACAGATGAGATAGATGAAGGACAAATACACATGGAGGATGAGAGGAAGGATGATATGTGAGGAAGGAAGGAAAGTACCTTGAAGGAGAAGACGCTATTTCAGGAGTGAAATGATGAAGGAAAGAATGACTTCAGCTGTGTTGTCATGGCGATTGATGGTCAGACATGAGTGTTGATGCCAACTGACAAGAACCTTCCTGGTTGTAAAAAGCAAAACACTTCAGGAGTGACAAGTGAAACCAAGGGACCTGGGATGAGCAGACCTAAGAGAAGAGACAAAATAAAGTAAATAGGACAAATAATAATAAAAAAAAGATCATGGATAAAGTCTGAAAAGTGAAAGTGTTTCCATGTTTGTGTGTAAAAATTTAACATTCTTGAACATATCTTTAACAAGGACATCGTCCTCTATTTCGTATATGAACAAGTTATATGAAAACCAGAAATAAATAATATGTTGTTTGGTATTTTTCTGATCCGGAATGATCCTCGATAGTTCTGAATGATCCGGAGTGATCCTGAATGATCACAGAAGTTCGGACCTAACTTTGATGTTTTTGTGTAAAAAAATTGGAAGAAACATCTGATCATGTGGGCCTTAGTATTCAACAAATACAACCTGATATTAACAACAACATATAATTTGTCAGCAAGCCATTGCTTATTTAACCAAAATTACAGCATTTTAATCAGGTTCAGGTTTGGACCTTGACCAGGTCATTCCAAAACCTTGACTTTTTTACTTTTAGACTGCTGCGTAGACTGTATAAAACAATGAACAAAGCATTTGGTCACGTGACCCATTGGTTTCTGTAGACCAGTTTTGTTGCCCGTTTTTCTTCTTGTGGGGTGCAGCCATGTTACTTTGATGGAACATGGCCACTACATGTCAATCAAAATTAGCTTTGTTCCCTGCTCCGTCAGCTGAACCCGCTGAAATATCTGCAGAGCTGCTGCCAGATGTTTACAGTGGGATATACAGTTTAACATGCTGACTCAATACCAAACTGAAATTGATGTGTCAACATGAAAGAAAGTCTTCAATGGTGCTTTAACATTCAATATGCTTAGTGAGGTCTTGAGGCTTTCAGATGGCGCTCTTGATGTTGTTTATGAATATTTTACAGTGGTTGCTTGGGGTAGTGGTAGCCTAGTGGTTACAGAGTTGGGTGTAGAGGACCCAGGTTCAGTATCCCAGGTTGGTATCAGAGATGATCTGCTTTGGGCCCCTGAGCAAGGCCTTTAACCCCCAGTTGCTCCCTGGGTGTTGCAGCAGCCCACTGCTCCTCGTGATGGGTTAAAAGCAGAGGTCAAATTTTGGTGTGTTTTGTTCATTATCTTTATTTTGTCAGTATATATCTCACGAAACAGACCGAAATTTGTCCTCTACTTATATATCTCCCGTTCATGAGATATATACTGACAAATAAAGATTATTATTATTATTAGATTTGCTGGTACATCCACTTCAAGGATGATTGAGAACTGCCTTGAACTGCTGATGTCTTTCTCTCTTGGCATTGTACTAACAAACACCTGAATACTCCGGACCATCAAACTCCAGAAAGATCTGCTTTCACAGAAGTCTGCAAACCTGCTGATGATTAATTTTTAGTGGGTCACTCAGCGATTACTGAGTGACCCATAGATCTTACGTTTAGTTACATTTTGACTGCTCAAACAATGGGAAAAAAATACAATTAGCTATCCAGTCTTAGTCTCATGAAAGGTGTGCTAGTTGGAAGTTCGACATCCATCCAACAATGAAAACTTCCATCCATGATGCAGAATTTGACCTCAAACAAGTCCAGATGGCAAACAGAACGAATAAACTTCAAAATGAGACAGACTGTGGCAGTCAATGTTGAAGGAGAACATGTTAAAGAGGTGGAGAATGGAAAGAAAAAGAAGACAGGGTGTTTTAATCAGCTGATGGGAATGAAACCAAAGGATTTGGAGAGAGATGGAAAACTACAGGATTAAAATGTCCTAATTTGTTGGATGAACTGTGAGGAGAAACAAGGTAGTGGGTTGTATAATGAGAACGACACATCATCATCATTGGCTGGCCTCACTTCACCTCACATCCTTACTTTCCCTCAGCCACCTGAGGACACAAGCTTACATGCAATCTCGTGAAATCCCATCTGCTCTGGCGCTCAGTGTCCACGCTCTGTTCTGATTTTGGCCCCACCTCCCTTCATGGCCCCCACACACATACATGCAAAAGTTCACTTAGCTTTGCTTGTTAGGAGATGACATTAACTTCCACTCAAACCAAGTGACTATTTCTATTTTGCTAGTCTGATATAATCCAGGAAATTACTATAATTGTAATTTCTCTGCTGACCAATGCAATGTCAGGGGATCACCAGCCAATGTGTTTTTGAGCTGGCCCCAAGCCCGCCAAAATGCAGAGGTGTGTGTCAGGGAAGACATCTGATATTAAACCTATACCAAACTAAACATATGAATCACAAAACCCATGAACCCCATACTGGATCAGTTGAGGGGGTGGTTAACAATGAACTGTTTCCTACAGTAGCCCAATGGAAATTCAGCAACTTGTGGTGGAACAGTGAGAGAAGAAAGGCATGTCAGCAGGTACAGAGAAAATAAAAGCAAGAGACTAGAGCTGCGAGTAGAGACTTCAAATGATGGAAAGTTGGTTGATATGATACAGAAGGAAAATGGCTATATTGTGTTCTCATAAGAACAGGTAGAAAGGTGGCAAAGCTAGGAGCTTATGATCAGGGTTCAGACTATTTTATCATGGTGTGGTTGGGAAGAGAACTAGAGTGGTAATTATTTTATAAGGAGAATCTTGCTACAAATGTTCTGGAGGTCAAAAAAGAGTTTCAGATACCGTGATGTGTCTGAAGCTAGAAATTCCAGGTGTGATGTTCAGTGTTAGTGGTTATGGTCCACAGGTGGGATGTGAGTCAGAAAAGAAGAAGAAAGTCTGGAGTGAGGTAGATGAAGTAAGGGGGAGTATCCCCAGACATGAAAGAGAAACTTAAATGGACATCTTGGAGAAGGCAACAGAGGTGGTGAGGAAGTGATGGGCAGCTTTAGTATCCAGGACCAGAACGCAGGATAACAGATGATGGTAAACTTTGCAAAAAGGAGGGGAATGACTGGAGTGAATACTTTCTTTCCAAAGAGGCAGGAGCATATGATTATTTGTATTCATGGGTTTCATGTGACATCACATGGCAGTTGTGGCGCCATCATTTGGCCCGACTTCCAATATGTTATCCACTGCTGCTGCACTGTGAGCTGTGAAAACAGTAAACGTCCAAGAAATGGTTTGACCTTTTACACAATCCTCCAAAGCCCTGAACCCTGTCAGAATGGATTGCTGCCATCAGGAGGGATCACCAGACTTCAGCGAAACACTCCAGGCTGTGCAGTGAGCGTTCACGAGTTATCGCAAATATGTAATCGAAACACTTTTTTTGCATTCCCACATCTCTGGAAGCGCTGGATGTGACTTAGTTGGTCAATCTAAAATAATCCAAATCTAATTCCCAACTGTCATTAATACGACATAGTTGTGAAATAACACCACTTAATCATTACTGACTTAAATAAGGGATTTGCCTCTGAATAATCATTTTGAATGATCATCCGGTGTCTTCATTCTCAGACTATTTTGTCAACAATGTTCGTGAAAATTGCAATAATACCCGTCAGCCATCAGACTCATGAACAATAGTTAAATGACTCATAAAACAGCCAAACTGTTCTCCTGCTATTGTCTACACCAGGGGTGCTCAATCCTGGTACTCGAGAACTACTGTCCTGCATGTTTTAGATGTTTCCCTGCTTCTTCACACCATGACATAAATGACTGTGACATTAACAGAGTTG